>CALNHX010008534.1:0-59504 GCA_940337035.1 Agriotes lineatus | reverse complement strand
CCCAAACAAGCGTTTAAACACACCTCAAATCGATTTCAGGATTTTGTCCAAAACTTTAAACCGAATTTACTACAAAATTTTCAAATTTAGGTCCCTTATTGCCCCGACCTCTTCAATTTTGGGTCCTCTTTTATTTATAATTTATAGCAATTATACTAACATGAGTCTGAATTGTTGCGAAGTAATCTATTTGCGGAGGATAACTTAATTATAGTAGTTGACGTCGACGTAAATACGGCAATTATGGTAGAGGCACTGGTTATGGCTACTATCCCGTTTATGGCCACTAAGCACAATTAAATTCCATAGTTAACCTATAGCAATTGAATCGCTGATTGCAGAAAGGCTACAGGTCATGTTTTTAAGCATATTGAAATTTTTGCGGAGATTAACACTTCAAACCTTCCGTCATCGTTGGGTACAGAAACGATACCTGTTGCGACACATAAATGCATAGAAAATAATGACTTTAGATATCCTTGAGTGCAGAAAGGGACTAAGTCAGTGACTTGTTGAAACAATAAGGAAGCCGACCTGCGATTAATTAATAAAATAAGCAATGGTAGTAAAAATCGCAGATCAACCCCCCTACCATTTATACACCACGGCAGCTCTGAAAAACTCTATCTTTACTCACCGCGATGGCCGAACTAGCTCAAATATCGGCGGCCTTAGATCGTAGGTTCAAATCATCAACTATGTACCCTGGAATGTCTTCAAAAAAAGGAAAAGGAAATGGAAATGGGCGCCAGAAATCAAAAGATTTCAAATAATAAGAAAAATAAATTGCAAGTGACTAGCATTTAATTAATAATTAATAAAAGTTTTGAAATGTCAGTAATCAATGATCAGAATAATTAAAATGTAAATAATGTAATAACAAAATTGTGTATCTTAACTGAAGGTTGCGACACGCATAAAATTAAGAACCCCTTTCGGGTTATTTTAATAATTTACCAAAAACATTCGTGGGATATGCATACCTCAGTCATTTAATTAAACCTTCTGTTAGGCTATTGACAATAAAAAAGCGTGACTGTACCTTTTACAGAGGGTCGAAATACATAAAAATAGCAAATTTAAATACTGGGCATAATTAGATATAAGCATGAAAATTTAATGTAAAAAGCAAGAGCATGTATCAAATTGAACATTACATTTTAATAATTGCAAAACGTAGGAATTTAAATTTTAAATAAATGTAAAATCCAGGTATTAAAAAACACGATAAATCTCGGAACTAACCTCGCTTCTCCAGCGCGCACAAATGGCTAACAGCAAACCCAGCCCGGGGTAGCTGCACCCTTCGGTTCAAATAAGTTAGTGGTGAACTGCGACCATATCGTTGAAATCGACGTGGATGCGCCGAAAACTGCTGCAGAAGCATCCCCAAAAAGACCGCAACGCCGAACCCAGCAGGTGTCGAAAGTGCGATAAGGCTTGGCCTCCGAGAAAAACTCGTGTATGAAGCTGGTAATTAAGAGCTGAGAAAAATATAATTACTATGCGAATAATAAAACAGAAAAGCGCAACCGTACCTGGTCATAATCAGCCCTTAGGAAAAACACTCTGCTCATTAAATTAATTGAGCGCACGTAAATTGACTTGAACATAAACTTTAGCCACGCCGAACGCGGCGGGCAAAGCGAAGACAGCAAGTGCCAAGTACCAACAATTCGTGCCCAAAGGCAAGCTCGGACTCTGATAAGAAATAGCGCGGAGGTCGAGAGGGCATCGCGCAAATGATAAGAGCTTGATGCAGGTAGAAAATACGCTGCTTTGGAAAATTTACGAATTTGAAATGCAAAAGGATTTATAATTTAACTAAAAATATACAGGATAAGCCTGAAATAATTGGATAAATGGCGAAACAATTAGGCTAAGCCAAAAAATTGTTTCATTGTATCCCGTTTGCAATCAATTTTTATTCTGTGTAACAGGTGGCGTAGTGTATTGAATTACGTCTTATCAGCGGTTTTGGTTTTGTTTTCAAGTCATGGAGGTGTCAACGGCAAGTAATAGAAAGCGCAAGAAAGGTGCTGTCAATTGTAATGAATATCAAAGCAACATTATTAAAAAGAGCCGGTAAGCCCAACCCATTACGACCAAAACGTAGTCGCTGTTTTAATGTAAATTTGTGTTTTCTAGAGTAAGGGGCGGGTTAAAAGTAATTGGAAAATATTTAAGCCGTAGTAGGCTGCTGTCATAGAACTATGTAACATTGTTAATGTAAAGAATCAGTTTACTATTATATTGTACTAGCAGTCCAGTGAGACAAATGTCTCATTTAAAAAAACAAAAACGACCGTTTTTCAAATAGAACGCGTATTAAATAAAAACTGTACCCAGACCTGGAAGGTGTCAAAGTGGTTGCCTAACCGATCGACGTTTTAAGGCGCAGAGGGTCGCAGCTCCGTTTGGCTGCTGAAACATCCATATATATAATAGACTTGTCTGTCCGTCCGTCCGTCCGTCCGGGACGCTGTTTCAGCAGCCAAACCGTAAGAGATAGAGAAAAAAGTTATTAAAGTTATATGTTTGGAATGGTTATGTCAGGTCAGGAACCGAATTTCAGTCACGTGACACTTTCGGTTTTCGAGAAATCACAAAAAAGACCGTTTTTCAAATAGAACGCGTATTAAATAAAAACTGGTTCACCAGCCAAACGGAGCTGCGACCCTCTGCGCCTTAAAACCTCGATCGGTTAGGCAACCACTTTGACAGCTTCCAGGTCTGGGTGGTTGCCTAACCGATCGAGGTTTTAAGGCTGAAACAGTTTTTATTTAATACGCGTTCTATTTGAAAAACGGTCTTTTTTGTTTTATTAAATGAGACATTTGTCTCACTGGATTGCTAGTTTTTATTTAATACGCGTTCTATTTGAAAAACGGTCTTTTTTGTGATTTCTCGAAAACCGGAAGTGTCACGTGACTGAAATTCGGTTCCTGAGCTGACATGACCATTCCAAACATATAACTTTAATAACTTTTTTCTCTATCTCTTACGGTTTGGCTGCTAAAACAGCGTCCCGGACGGACGGACAAGTCTATTAGATAAAGGATGATTTGTGTTGAGTTGTTGATCAAATTGTGCCTAAAATGGGTAAAACATAAAATTTTAGAAAACGTGTGTCCTTCATGCTTGGACATGCTCCAAAAAAAGACGTTATAGGCCATTTTGAAGAAGAGAAATCTTCAACTTCCACAATTTATAACATTATTGAGCGATTTGAAAATGGATTACCTGTTAACAAACAACCTAAAAGTGGAAGTCAATCGTGATGGATGACGAAAAGTATTTAATCCCCCAAATGCACCGAAAGCGCGGCCGATTGAAGATTTCTGGGCTATCCTGTCTAAGTTGGTTTACAGTGACGGTTAGGAAGCGAAAACAGAGAAACAATTACAAATGCGCATTAAGAAAAAAATTTGAGAATTCGACATAAGTATTATCCAATCCATGATGAGTAAGGTTAGAAGTAAGTTACGAAAAATTGTCCTTTTTCCATGTTGTAAAGATGAAAATTTGTTCATGACATGCTATTGTAAAACATGGTTTAGTAAATGTTTCCCAGCTTTATTAGTTCCTTTATCAATGTTTAAAGATTTTCCAATTACTTTTAGCCCACCCGTTAAAAGGCCATAAGTATACAACCTATAAAGGTAATTTTGTTTCTGCTCAATTGGAGCTCCATGTAACTGCAAACTAAAATGCTTTGAAAATATTAATAACCAACAGCAGTCAGAGATATTTGCAAGATTGTATAATTTAATAAATAAAGACGAACACGACTTGTATTTACAAGGGCTTGTTCACGCTTAACTATTAAACAACGTCACCCACGTGTGCCACACAGAAATGAAAATATGCGTAATTTCACCTTTAAATACTACATTTTAGTGTCAAATGTACGAGGCCAAGGTAACTAGATCCATCAGCGTTCTATAAATGCACTTTAATTTTTTTAACGCCAGAGTACCTACAAGTCTTTTTGGACATATAGATTTAAGGTCGAAATTTGCTAACAGTGGCCATAACCCTTTACCCTAATCAACTAAATTCGATATGTAAATAAATATCTAAAACAAATTAAGCTGAAGTTAAATGCTACCAAGACGAAAGCTATGGTCACCTCTGGAAAATCATTTACCGATGTAACAACCAATATAACAATAGATAAGGTAATCAGTGAGTATGTAGACGAAATAAAGTGCCTAGAGGTTATCTTTAATACTAGATTACAATTTTATATACACTTAGAAGAAGTAAGGAAATAACTAACAAAATTGGTTGTCTTGGTAGGATTAGTAATAAGTTCACTGTGTGGTCGAAAATACTAATCTATAAAAGTACAAGGTGGGCCACGGGAGCGGCAAGTTTTCAAAATGACGTATTTCAGAAAATAACTGTATTTTATTAAAAGAAATTATAACAATAACAAGAAAAGTGTAGGCCATTTTTATTTCTTAAAAATTATGCTTTCTAAATGGTCTCCCCTTCTCTCTATACACTCTTGAAGCCGAATGTTGAAATTCTGCATAACACGACGCAACATATTAGCAATTTCTTCCCGAATTTTCATTTTTAGTTCTTGAATATCTCGTGGTCTATCAACGAAAATCTAGCTTTTTAGATAGCCCCACAAAAAGTAGTCACATGCCGTAAGATATGGCAATCTTGGGGGCCACTTAATGTCTCCGTATTTGGAGATAACGCGACCTGGAAACAGTCTTCGCACAGAATCTATTGATTCTCGTGCGGTATGTGACGTAGCGCCATCTTGCTGGAACCAACTATTGTTCTGTGGAAACATGTTCAGTTGCTGTGTAAGGAACTGGTTTATCATGCCAGTATAGCGTGCAGCATTGACTGTTACAGCATCTTCATTATGATCCTCAAAAAAATAGCGACCAATAATTCCAATTGAAGATATCGCGCACCATACTGTTACCTTCGGGCTGTGTAACGGCTGTTGATGAAGTTCTTGTGGATTTTCCAGGGCCCAATAACGGCTGTTTTGTTTATTGGTATAGCCAGATAAATGAAAATGTGCTTCATCAGACATCCATAAATTGTGGACGTCAATTTCATGTTGCAGCATCGTTTCAGCAAAACGTAGGCGAACAGGAAGATCTGTTGGTTTCAGTGCTTGGGTAATCTGGATTTTGTAAGGATGGAAATTGAGATCCTTATGTAAAATTCGACGTAAAGTAGTCCTAGATAAGCCCAAGGCCTGGCTTTGTTTTCGGCTTGAACGTTTTGGACTGCGCTCTACAGCTGCTCTAACGCGATCGATGTTATCAAGACTTCTGACACTTCTGTTTGGTCCCTTATGTTTGACATTTGTAGCTGATCCAGTTTCTTCAAATTTACGAACCCACTCCTTTATGGCATGGGCAGATGGAACTCTTCCATGACGAGCAATATTGAAATGGATTCGAAATTGCCGCTGTGCTGCGACCACACAATCATTATTTTTGTAATATGATTTAATCACAAAAGAACGTTGTTCGCCGGACCACTGTTCCATGATTACTAAATGGCATAAACTGACAAATTATGTGTCAAACAAATCCACGGCAACCTATGCATAGTAACGAAATAATAACATTTTCAAAACTTCCCGCTCCCGTGGCCACCTTGTATTATTATTCCACATTTTTTATTATTGCTCTATTTATTCTTGGCGAACGAAGAAGATTTCTAATGATTACAAAAACCACAAAATAGAGAATACGAACACATATAAGTATTATGCTAAACATGCTAATCTGGCTTAGCGTCAAACAACGAATATACTATAATTCGCTGTTACCAGTTTATACAGCTGTGAATGAAGAAGTGCCAAGTTACTTAACAAATTTTCCTTTCATATAACAGACAAAACCATTACCAAGGCATTCGTAATATTCATGACTTTACGTTACCACTACTAAGAAAACCGTGCGTTACTAGATTATGTAAATATTATCCGAAATTTAATGAACTTAAGATGGAAGTATTGTAGATATGTTAAATTAGGTAGAACTGTGATTAGGCAATGGGCCTACAAATCAACGAGCAAAAAACGAAATATGTGGTTGTGGCATGTAAAGGACAGCGCCCAATAGTCCGCCAAAACCTTACCATAGACAAGTATAACCTTGAGGCAGTGAAGAAATTCGTCTACCTAGGGGCTCAAGTTAATACAGAAAATAACAACAGTGCAGAGATTCAGAGAAGAATACACCTAGCGAATAAATGTTATTATGGACTGCTGAAAGCTCTTAGATCCAACAATATCTCCAAACACACAAAAATAAAAATATATAAAACGTTAATAAAGCCAGTACTGATATATGGTTCAGAAACATGGATAATTGCCAAACGAGATGAAACCGCACTACAATGCTTTGAACGCAAGATCCTAAGAAGCATATATGGGGCGGTAAACGAAAATGGAATGTGGCGCAGACGCTACAACTTTGAACTCTACCAAATATACGACGAACCAGACATAATAAAGACAGTAAGAATTGGAAGATTGCGATGTATCGGTAACTATCAGAGGATGAGCGTGGAGGATCCACTACGGAAAATCGTAGAAGGCAGACCTGAGGGCAGAAGAGGCGTAGGCCGACCAAAAATGAGATACCTAGATGAGATAGATCTCTCTCTACGAGCACTCGGAATACGCCAGTGGAAGACGAGAGCTGGAGACAGAAATGGATGGAAGAAGATTCTTAAGGTGGCAATGGTCCACAAAGGACTGGATGGCCAACGATGATAATGATGTGATTAGGCAATCTAGTCGTAAGGAATAGTAATTTGCGCTCTAAGTAGAGGTAAGTGAATTTTTCTGTCTGAGGTCGTTTTTTGTGGACTGAAGCGGAGCTGAGGTTCATAATATGACAGAAAAGAAACTTACCTACGCGTCCCGCATGACGTTTTTGTGTGTTGCTGTCTTATTTTAATGAGAGCTTCTCTATTACAGTCTCCAAACAGTCTATTGAGTGAGTATTCCATGTTGAAGATTTGAATCATTACTTTTTCTAAATAATAATATATATTTAAAGGTCATATCAATTCTTAAGAGAAAGAATGATGGTTATATTTTGAAAAAAGCCAAAATTTTTACTAAGAAGAGTTGAAAAAGTTTCTCATTTCTTAATACTCGTAAATATGTGTATAAACGTCCATCTGCGGAAAGTGACCTTCCGCGGAAAATAGTTTTTTTCTGTCCGTAGATACGGTTCGTTTGTATTGATTTGATCTGTTGCTAAGGTAGCTGTATATGAAACTTTCCATTATTTTCCATTTTTTAACAATGTAACGTCACTTTACCCATTTGGTAGTGAGAAAAATGTATACCTCACATTTAAGCAACTTATGTAAGATATGTAAACGTTAATCGATGCAATCAAGTTGCTGCTACTACATATTATTATGCTACACAAACACTGCTTCAGCAATGTGGCATTATATGTCATAGATTATAGCTGAATTGTCCCGAGAAGCTAACAAAAAAGCAGCTATGGTAAGTAATTATCAAACACCCAAAGATTTAGTCGCCTCTTTACACTTTCTAACCAGAATAATGGGGCTGGATATTTCAATGGTAGTGGAAAAAACAGGGAAGACATAAGGGACAAAATATCAGCATCAAATTAGACTACAGCAACACATTTTATAGTATTACAACTGAGGTAAAAGTAGTCATTATTACACTAAATGTGATCAACCACGGAGGGAATGTGACCACTGTAATAAAATTGGGTACATCAAAACAAATTACCGTCGGCTCAAGTCCCACCGGACCACATTTAGTAAATTGCGTTGGGAGGAGGCAAACGGATCGGCATCGGCTAGCCAATGAGAGAGCGTGGTTTGCGAAATTCGTGAACTCAGGTTCTGTTTTAGGGTAAATGACAAAGAAGGTGTTTGAGCGCCACCGTAATTCTCAACCCTTGATGGAATTGCCTCGTCATGGTCAAGGAAACTTTTGAATTTAATTATTTGTTCCTAAAGCCAACTTGTCTTTACACTTTGTTTTTATAATTACTTTCACATAAGAATCAAGTTAAATGATACCTTGCACATTAAGCTCACAAGAAACACCAAAGGTAATTTAACAAATGTAATTTATTCTACTTTAAAATCATTGGGATTACAAACAGGAACAAACAATAATTCCTACGGTATGAACACACACATAACCTTGTCGCATCAAAGTAATAATAACACATAATAAACAAATAACGATAGCATAAATTCAGCATAAAAATGAGCTCCCCCTTGTAATTTGAAAACAAAAAAACTGCACGTGGAGGGGAGCGCAGCCTAACAAAAAATGATCGGCTTCGATTACACAAGGTTAAAATGGTTTAATTTAGGGCTGCACGTCGAGCCCCCTTTCTAGTGTACACACAATAAATTTTACAAAATCTGAACACTGAAACGCGTAGCGCTTACAGTAAATGGTAATGCAACAAATCACATTAATATTTGTAGTTATGCGGGAAGCACCAACAACTGAGCAAATAAATTTGGCAATCAATCTAATAGAGTAACTGACAGGAAATGATGCATCACTCTGATCTCTTGGGCGGCACTGGTATAATTTATTCACAAACTTAGTAAGTAAAACACTTTACAAATATCTTGTGGGAAAGTTGATTTAGGGAACAGCTCTTGGTGCTGGAGCACTCTTAAAACGCAAGCCTCCAAGTAACAAGACACTCCACCACGTTACAGAATTTCTTTGTTACTACTCTGGAGTTTTTTCAATGGGGACAGCTCCGGGCAACACACCCAATACTGGCTTTTTTCTAACCGCCTTCGGCCTTTACACACAAGAGGTTGGCGGCGTTGCAAAGTCCGCAACAGCGAACGAACGTTTTACATGTCGTAACGTGACAATATTTTCAAGTAAGTGCTATCAGCCTGTATATCTGACAACGCCGTTTAATTCTGTGGAAGACGCCACTGCAATAAGAGATTCAGAAGGCTATACACATTGCATCGCGGTTCCACAAAACGTAACAATGAAACCCTACACGTTGCAACGCGGTTCAACAAAACGTAACAATGAAACACTAATGAGGTACAGTTCTGCACTTGATTATCCGGCAATGAGCATGAGCGAAGTTAAGCCTCGAGTTCAAACTGCTAACTAACTTCACGGCTACCCCAGGTACGCGTTATGTTCGTACCTGGGGACGCAGCCTACAAACACACCTAAATTGCTGCAACTGCCGGTGTTAACTGACTAGTTCGTGGTAAAATTGAAGCGTGAAGTCGCGTCTCCCCTCGCGGCAGTTTCTTGCCCGTCTGTTACCACCTTACTTTAAAAATGATCTCTACGTTGTTGTTCATACCGAGTGGCACATTTTAGAATGACCGCTTACAGTGGTGACGGCGTACGACGCGCTGAAACGGTACATTTCTTGGAAGGTGTCTATGAATAGCCAGCCATTTGGCGCCAACGTGTATTGAGGTAGGTAGCGGGTAGGTACTTTCTTACGATCCTGGTAAAGAACAGGCCTACTTCAGGGAGTTAGCGACCCTGCCTACGCGAGCTCATGATTTCACACATATCCCATAACCGGTGAGAAATCATGTCCAACCACTAATCCCGCTCATCCCTAATTTATCCTTCCCATATTCCTAACCTAATTGGTGAGATGAAAGTCATTAGCTGTGGTGAAAGCATTCCATCTAGGAGAGATGAACTCCAACCTCAAACGTCGAACGGAACGCAGCAGTCCAGTTCTGTACCACTGCTGGCATTGTTTAAAGTAAACTGTTCGGTAACAGTGGATTCTAAGTAAGGGCACGGACTAAAATAGTCTATATGGCCTTACTACTGCGGTTAAAGGACTCGGGGGCCCACTTCAACTGACACCCCTCCCCCCCCTCAAGCCAATTTGTGCGTTATTATAATATGATGAGTAGCTTAATACAAAATTCTACCGGAAGTAAAACTATTCCCCAATCGGATTTCCGGGGGGGATGTATCAAGCTTCGATTCAAAATACACAAAATCAATACGAACGACAACTAAAATAGGTACATGGAATGTACAAGGATTATTACAACCTGGAAAACTGGCTATACTCCAGAATGAAATTAACAATACAGATATTGTAGGTATCTGCAAAACACACAATATACTATTCTGGCCAGAGTGAGAGCAAAAACGGAGTGGCAATCATGCTTTCAAAGCAATAGAATGATACTATTTTAGGCTTCAACCCAATAAACGACAGAATTATGTTAATTAAACTAAACACCAAACCAGTCAGATTAAATGTTGTGCAAGTATATGCTCCCACATCCACATCTAAAGAAGATATAGATAACTTCAACAAATGCTTAGAAGACAACATAAAGAAAATTCCGACACGTGAATTAACTATAATACAGGGTGATTTCAACGCCAAAATCAGATCCACTAAAGACGACCAGAACCTATGTAGGAAAATTTGGTATAGAAACAAGAAACCCTAGTGGCGAAAAACTACTACAGTTCTGCATTGAAAACAATTATGCCATACTCAATACCTTTTTCCAACATCATATTAGACGACTCTCTCTCTCGTTTTCAGTCTTCCGACTGGCTTGTAACAGTTCTCCACGTTCGTCGATCTTGTCATTTCTTTCAGTTCCTTGTAGGTACTTGCGTTTACATCACCCATTATTTGTTTGATGTATTTTAGCCGTGGTCGTCCTCTCTGGTTCTTTCCTTCTACTTGTCCTTCTATTATTGTGTTTAGCATGCTTTTATTTGGTAGGACATGGCCTATGAGTTGACATCTTCTTTTTTGTATTGTATCATTTTTCTTTCTTCTTCTATTATTCTGAGGACTTCTTCATTCGTTATTCTTTCCATCTAGCTGATTTTGAGCATTCTTCTGTAGCACCACATTTCCAGTGCTTCTAGGTGTTTCCTTTCTGGTACTCCAAAAGTCCAGCTTTCACATCCATACAGTGCAACGCTCCATACAAATGTATGTAAAAATGTTTTTCTCGTCTTTAGAGAGATGTTTCTTGATGTCATTAAGTTCCTTTTATTGAGAAACGCTTTCTTTGCTTGTTGGATACGACTTCTTATTTCTTTCTTACATCTTCCATCTCTTGTTACGGTATTAAAAGAACTTTACGACACCCACCCAAGGTGAGCATCGCACCACGGAATCAGTCCTGAGAAACTGGCACACTTGCCCTGAAATCGGTTCGAAATAGGCTAATAGGCAACGGCTGGAACGCTCAGGGAGTCGGGCGTGAGTCACACGATACGTTCTGGGCAAGCGTGTTGCGGCATAATATATATGTATAGGGTATGTCGAAATTATGAGGGCGCCACCAAGCCTGTCTTAACCCGGCTAACCGGGCCTGGACGGTTAGACGGGAGCGAAGCACGCAAAATACTCCGCCGATAGGATTACTCAAGAATTGCAAGGTCAAATGACAATTTCGGGATTGCCTTATGCAAGGATTGTAATTAGGTGTCAATCCGACCGCGACTACGCAGCTGTCTCACCCACCTGTACGCTCAAAGCTCCCTCGTTCCGTCGCACAATAATCAGTACAATGAAGGGGGCGTTTATCTGTAACAGAACATGCACAAGTCGAAACAAAACAATAGTTCCCTTAGCTAACAAATCATGTATTGACTAACGGGTTACAATCGGGCAGCAGAGTGCGTCGCCCTATATCTATAACTAGATTATAACTAAGGACACCAGCTGGCGCGCGCGCTCTAAACCTAGCGACAGATGTTGAACAGTAATGAACAAATTAGCTCTCGCAACATGGACAGTCTGCAAGTCTGAATGAATGCACAAATACGCTAGCGCGACGCCTTATGCAGCGAACAGCAAAGATCAAATTAGCACTCGCGACATGGACAGTCTGCAATTCTGAAGGAATGCACAAATATGCTGGCGCGACGCCCTATGCGGCGAACAGCAAAGATCAAATTAGCACTCGCGACATGGACAAATATGACGACAGTGCCTGTAGGCACCAGAGATGTGACGGCTCGCTCGCGTTTACAGCGGTAATCAGTTCAAAGACACATACCTTAATATGTAGGCGGTTAAGGAGCCTGCTACAGTCGAGTTGCGACAGGCTGCAGTCTTAGGTGGCAGGTACCTTCGATGTTCGACGGCTATAGGGATGAGTGCACATCCGCCACAATGGCGACGTGAAGCGCGTCAGGACGCGTACGACGGGACGACGAAAAATGGGCCACTTTCGTTCTGCGGGACAGATCCTCGTAGGTCGAGATGAAGGGGGCACGACCCCTTACTTATGGAAGCAGGAACTGGGCTCAAAAACACCCACGCTACGCCGAAGACAATTCGAAACTCCGACTCACAACCACCACACGAGCGTTCTCTGCAACGGACTGCCGTTAACTGCCCAGAGGGAAGCGCTGGCAAAGGTCACCTTGGTCGCGTCCCCACGTGACTAAAGCTTGGCAGCCAATCGCGGGGCGATAAAATGAAACAACTTAATGCCGGCACCAATGGTATCACGCCTCAGCGGCGTGCTTTCTAGAAGATTCGGAATTCCTGCGGGCGATACGCTCGGCTGCCACAGCGCCATCAGAGGGGAGCTCCAACCGACGAGAAATGCTGCGTTTGGGGTCAAATATGTGCGAAATCATGATTCTGGAATTAGGCGATGGAGCCAAATAAAGAACTAAAAGGGTTTAGCATACGGGCACGCTGCCCTAAAGCCTAGGCGGCTATTTAAAATACCAAAATGACCTAACACTCTACTTATCTTGCTGCCTAAATATGTGAATTCGTCTACTTCTTATATTTCTTCACTGCCTATCTTGATGTGCGTTTGTGTTCTGTGTTGATCTGGCACATAGCATAACTTTTGTCTTTTTCTTGTTTAGTTTCAGATTATACTTATTGTTAAGTATATTATTCAATGTGATTAGATCTTGGTGTAGTTCGCTTTCATCGTTTGAGAGTATTACAATGTCATCAGCAAATCTAATTGTTTTTATGTGAGTTCTGTGGACGACTATACACCTGGAAATCCCCAGGGGATCAATACCGCAATCAGATTGACTACGTTCTTATACCTCTACGATGGAAATCAACAGCAGAGAATATCAAATCTTATCCAGGAGCGGATTGTGGGTCGGATCACCAATTACTAAAAGCTGTATTAAGGATTCACTTAAAGAAAATCACTAAGAACAAACCACAACAAAAGCTTGAACAATCCATGATGGACGACTACAAAAAAAAAGTAAATGATAAATTGAAGCATGTAAAAGCAAATGACGGAAACTATGATAGAAACAAGATGTGGGAAAATATAAAGACAATAATGACTAATGCAAAACAGGAAATCATAAAGAAACATAATAATCAAACTAATCAACCTTCACAAAAAGATCAAATACAAAAGAAAAAATTGATAAAAGATTCAACTTGGAACTTGATAAAGGCAAGGAAATTTCTAAAAACACAGGGGCTGGAACCAGAGGAAAAAATGAGAAAACTTAAACATCTCAACAAAGAAATTCAGAAACAATGTCGCAAAGATAAAAATAACTTCCTATCCAATATTTGCAAGGAAATAGAGATACATCACAATACAAATGAAACCAGAGATTTATTTCAAAAAATAAAAGTAATAACACGAGAATTCACTCCGCGTACCTGGACTGTAGAAGACGAAGAGGGCAACAATTTGGAGAGAATGCTGTACAAATCTTTATAAGGATGAAGAACCACACCAGAGCACTCGCGACACGGATGACACAAGCTTAACAGACCTCGAACCAGAAATACTTAAGATCGAAGTAAAAAATGCCATAAGTAAGCTGCGGAATCACAAAGCTACAGGACAAGACGATATCAGCAGTGAAATGCTTAAATCACTACATGACACTGGTATCTCAATTATAACAACAATTTGTAATGAAATATGGACTTCTGGTCTATGGCCCGAAGACTGGACAAACTCTATGCTCATTAACTTCCACAAAAAAGGGTTCACAAAGAAATGCAATAATTACCGCACTATAGCCCTAATATCCAATGCCAGCAAAATTCTATTACACATACTACATGACAGACTCAAAAACTTTCTCAACTGGCAGATATCTAAAGAACAAGCAGGCTTTATGAAAGGTAGAGCGACCAGAGACCAAATTCTAAATGTGAGACAGCTAGTGGAAAAATGCCGAGAATTCAACGTATTAGCCTACATATGCTTTGCCGATTACGCAAAAGCGTTCGACTGTGTTAAATGGACAAAACTATGGGAGATACTATTAGAAATGGGTACACCACCACACCTAGTGTATTTGATCAAACAACTTTACGAATGTAACTCGGCTGTTATCAGAATAAATGATCGAACGTCGAATAAATTTACACTCCAGAAAGGTGTCCGACAAGGATGTATACTGTCGCCCCTTTTGTTTAACTTATACCGTGAATACATCATGAGGAAAGTACTTGAGGACTGGGATAGCGGCATAACAATATCCGGTGTGAAAATAACTAATCCCAGATATGCTGACGACACTGCCCTGATAGCAAGAACAGATATAAATATGATTAATTTAATCGAAAATCCTGAAAGAGAAAGTGAGAACGCTGGATTAAAATTGAACCGCAACAAAACCAAAATAATGATCATTGACAGAACGGGCACTCAGCAACACCAAAATACTATTGGTAACATAGAAGTAGTCGGCCATATAATCTACTTAGGAACCCTTATCAATAATGTCGGAGGCTTCACAGAATAAATAAAGGGACACACGGCCACAGCAAAAACAGCAGTTACAAAGTTAACGAAAATCTGGAAAGACAGAAACATACAAATTGCAACTAAAATAAGAATAATGCAAATATAGTAGTTTTTCCAATAGCTCTCTACGGTGCTGAAGTCTGGACATTAAAGGAAACAGATAAGCGGAAAGTTAATGCCTTCGAAATGTGGTGTTGGAGGAGAATGTTGCGGATACTCTCAGCACACAGGACCAACCAATCTATCTTGGAAGAAATCGGTATAACAAGGCTGATAAAATTTGTCCAATGACGCATACTCCAATATTTTGGACATATAACTAGGAGCAGTGATGATAACTAGGGAAAGCTAGTAGTTCAGGGCAAGATATCCACATATATCCACGCACAAATCACGACTCTTCACTTCTGAAGATTAACGACTAGAGAGAGATGGGCGACATCAGCAATCAATTAATCCGACGGACATGACTGATAAACGAAGTATTACAAAATGGTACCTAAGGCGACCTATGTTGGCCAGTGCCAGAACTTTGCAGAACCCTGTAACATAATTATGGCCGAACGGAAAATATAGTTATGATACATGAGGCAGTGTAATCAAATACAATAAAGAAATATTTAAAACGAATAAATTTGGAAGATCAGAAATTATTGACAAGTGATATAACTTTACAAATTTGTGATTTATGTTGCTGACGTTTCGGAATAAGTCTTAATAGTGCGCACCTAGGGTGGTGTTGACGAGGTGGTAGAATCCTTGTTGAAATGTTGTATTTATAGTTGAAAGTTTAGAATCGTCTCCTGTCGATTCGTGCATTGTATAATAGGTGAATGAAATTTGGCTGCTTCGATGAATAATAAAGTTGTGGAGATAGATAGCCAAAAAGTTTATTGTAGTAGGTATAAAAAATTTGATTGTTCCTTAAGGTCCAAACGTCATACATGTAAAAGTTGATAAAATATTTTACGTTTTGCCACTTTAGATGGCTTCATCAGAAATTATTGACAAATGATATAACTTTACTTTATTTTATTTTACTTTACTTTATTATTCATCGAAGAAGCCAAATTTCATTCACCTATTATACAATGCACGAATCGACAGGAGACGATTCTAAACTTTCAACTATAAATACAACATTTCAACAAGGATTCTACCACCTCGTCAACACCACCCTAGGTGCGCACTATGAAGACTTATTCCGAAACTTCAGCAACATAAATCACAAATTTGTAAAGTTATATCACTTGTCAATAATTTCTGATGAAGCCATCTAAAGTGGCGAAACGTAACATATTTTATCAACTTTTACATGTATGACGTTTGGACCTTAAGGAACAATCAAATTTTTTATACCTACTACAATAAACTTTTTGGCTATCTATCTCCACAACTTTATTATTCATCGAAGCAGCCAAATTTCATTCTCCTATTATACAATGCACGAATCGACAGGAGACGATTCTAAACTTTCAACTATAAATACAACATTTCAACAAGGATTCTACCACCTCGTCAACACCACCCTAGGTGCGCACTATGAAGACTTATTCCGAAACTTCAGCAGCATAAATCACAAATTTGTAAAGTTATATCACTTGTCAATAATTTCTGATGAAGCCATCTAAAGTGGCGAAACGTAAAATATTTTATCAACTTTTACATGTATGACGTTTGGACCTTAAGGAACAATCAAATTTTTTATACATACTACAATAAACTTTTTGGCTATCTATCTCCACAACTTTATTATTCATCGAAGCAGCCAAATTTCATTCACCTATTATACAATGCACGAATCGACAGGAGACGATTCTAAACTTTCAACTATAAATACAACATTTCAACAAGGATTCTACCACCTCGTCAACACCACCCTAGGTGCGCACTATGAAGACTTATTCCGAAACTTCAGCAACATAAATCACAAGTTTGTAAAGTTATATCACTTGTCAATAATTTCTGATGAAGCCATCTAAAGTGGCGAAACATAAAATATTTTATCAACTTTTACATGTATGACGTTTGGACCTTAAGGAACAATCAAATTTTTTATACCTACTACAATAAACTTTTTGGCTATCTATCTCCACAACTTTATTATTCATCGAAGCAGCCAAATTTCATTCACCTATTATACAATGCACGAATCGACAGGAGACGATTCTAAACTTTCAACTATAAATACAACATTTCAACAAGGATTCTACCACCTCGTCAACACCACCCTAGGTGCGCACTACGAAGACTTATTCCGAAACTTCAGCAACATAAATCACAAATTTGTAAAGTTATATCACTTGTCAATAATTTCTGATGAAGCCATCTAAAGTGGCGAAACGTAAAATATTTTATCAACTTTTACATGTATGACGTTTGGACCTTAAGGAACAATCAAATTTTTTATACCTACTACAATAAACTTTTTGGCTATCTATCTCCACAACTTTATTATTCATCGAAGCAGCCAAATTTCATTCACCTATTATACAATGCACGAATCGACAGGAGACGATTCTAAACTTTCAACTATAAATACAACATTTCAACAAGGATTCTACCACCTCGTCAACACCACCCTAGGTGCGCACTATGAAGACTTATTGCGAAACTTCAGCAACATAAATCACAAATTTGTAAAGTTATATCACTTGTCAATAATTTCTGATGAAGCCATCTAAAGTGGCGAA
The DNA here is from genome assembly GCA_940337035.1 of Agriotes lineatus. Classification (NCBI taxonomy): domain Eukaryota; kingdom Metazoa; phylum Arthropoda; class Insecta; order Coleoptera; family Elateridae; genus Agriotes; species Agriotes lineatus. The sequence continues at coordinate 42,039 of CALNHX010008534.1, read as the reverse complement.
ACGTAAAATATTTTATCAACTTTTACATGTATGACGTTTCGACCTTAAGGAACAATCAAATTTTTTATACCTACTACAATAAACTTTTTGGCTATCTATCTCCACAACTTTATTATTCATCGAAGCAGCCAAATTTCATTCACCTATTATACAATGCACGAATCGACAGGAGACGATTCTAAACTTTCAACTATAAATACAACATTTCAACAAGGATTCTACCACCTCGTCAACACCACCCTAGGTGCGCACTATGAAGACTTATTCCGAAACTTCAGCAACATAAATCACAAATTTGTAAAGTTATATCACTTGTCAATAATTTCTGATGAAGCCATCTAAAGTGGCGAAACGTAAAATATTTTATCAACTTTTACATGTATGACGTTTGGACCTTAAGGAACAATCAAATTTTTTATACCTACTACAATAAACTTTTTGGCTATCTATCTCCACAACTTTATTATTCATCGAAGCAGCCAAATTTCATTCACCTATTATACAATGCACGAATCGACAGGAGACGATTCTAAACTTTCAACTATAAATACATTTCAACAAGGATTCTACCACCTCGTCAACACCACCCTAGGTGCGCACTATGAAGACTTACTCCGAAACTTCAGCAACATAAATCACAAATTTGTAAAGTTATATCACTCGTCAATAATTTCTGCTGAAGCCATCTAAAGTGGCGAAACGTAAAATATTTTATCAACTTTTACATGTATGATGTTTGGACCTTAAGGAACAATCAAATTTTTTATACCTACTACTATAAACTTTTTGGCTATCTATCTCCACAACTTTATTATTCATCGAAGCAGCCAAATTTCATTCACCTATTATACAATGCACGAATCGACAGGAGACGATTCTAAACTTTCAACTATAAATACAACATTTCAACAAGGATTCTACCACCTCGTCAACACCACCCTAGGTGCGCACTATGAAGACTTATTCCGAAACTTCAGCAACATAAATCACAAATTTGTAAAGTTATATCACTTGTCAATAATTTCTGATGAAGCCATCTAAAGTGGCGAAACGTAAAATATTTTATCAACTTTTACATGTATGACGTTTGGACCTTAAGGAACAATCAAATTTTTTATACCTACTACAATAAACTTTTTGGCTATCTATCTCCACAACTTTATTATTCATCGAAGCAGCCAAATTTCATTCACCTATTATACAATGCACGAATCGACAGGAGACGATTCTAAACTTTCAACTATAAATACAACATTTCAACAAGGATTCTACCACCTCGTCAACATCACCCTAGGTGCGCACTATGAAGACTTATTCCGAAACATCAGCAACATAAATCACAAATTTGTAAAGTTATATCACTTGTCAATAATTTCTGATGAAGCCATCTAAAGTGGCGAAACGTAAAATATTTTATCAACTTTTACATGTATGACGTTTGGACCTTAAGGAACAATCAAATTTTTTATACCTACTACAATAAACTTTTTGGCTATCTATCTCCACAACTTTATTATTCATCGAAGCAGCCAAATTTCATTCACCTATTATACAATGCACGAATCGACAGGAGACGATTCTAAACTTTGAACTATAAATACAACATTTCAACAAGGATTCTACCACCTCGTCAACACCACCCTAGGTGCGCACTATGAAGACTTACACCGAAACTTCAGCAACATAAATCACAAATTTGTAAAGTTATATCACTTGTCAATAATTTCTGATGAAGCCATCGAAAGTGGCGAAACGTAAAATATTTTATCAACTTTTACATGTATGACGTTTGGACCTTAAGGAACAATCAAATTTTTTATACCTACTACAATAAACTTTTTGGCTATCTATCTCCACAACTTTATTATTCATCGAAGCAGCCAAATTTCATTCACCTATTATACAATGCACGAATCGACAGGAGACGATTCTAAACTTTCAACTATAAATACAACATTTCAACAAGGATTCTACCACCTCGTCAACACCACCCTAGGTGCGCACTATGAAGACTTATTCCGAAACTTCAGCAACATAAATCACAAATTTGTAAAGTTATATCACTTGTCAATAATTTCTGATGAAGCCATCTAAAGTGGCGAAACGTAACATATTTTATCAACTTTTACATGTATGACGTTTGGACCTTAAGGAACAATCAAATTTTTTATACATACTACAATAAACTTTTTGGCTATCTATCTCCACAACTTTATTATTCATCGAAGCAGCCAAATTTCATTCACCTATTATACAATGCACGAATCGACAGGAGACGATTCTAAACTTTCAACTATAAATACAACATTTCAACAAGGATTCTACCACCTCGTCAACACCACCCTAGGTGCGCACTATGAAGACTTATTCCGAAACTTCAGCAACATAAATCACAAGTTTGTAAAGTTATATCACTTGTCAATAATTTCTGATGAAGCCATCTAAAGTGGCGAAACATAAAATATTTTATCAACTTTTACATGTATGACGTTTGGACCTTAAGGAACAATCAAATTTTTTATACCTACTACAATAAACTTTTTGGCTATCTATCTCCACAACTTTATTATTCATCGAAGCAGCCAAATTTCATTCACCTATTATACAATGCACGAATCGACAGGAGACGATTCTAAACTTTCAACTATAAATACAACATTTCAACAAGGATTCTACCACCTCGTCAACACCACCCTAGGTGCGCACTACGAAGACTTATTCCGAAACTTCAGCAACATAAATCACAAATTTGTAAAGTTATATCACTTGTCAATAATTTCTGATGAAGCCATCTAAAGTGGCGAAACGTAAAATATTTTATCAACTTTTACATGTATGACGTTTGGACCTTAAGGAACAATCAAATTTTTTATACCTACTACAATAAACTTTTTGGCTATCTATCTCCACAACTTTATTATTCATCGAAGCAGCCAAATTTCATTCACCTATTATACAATGCACGAATCGACAGGAGACGATTCTAAACTTTCAACTATAAATACAACATTTCAACAAGGATTCTACCACCTCGTCAACACCACCCTAGGTGCGCACTATGAAGACTTATTCCGAAACTTCAGCAACATAAATCACAAATTTGTAAAGTTATATCACTTGTCAATAATTTCTGATGAAGCCATCTAAAGTGGCGAAACGTAACCTATTTTATCAACTTTTACATGTATGACGTTTGGACCTTAAGGAACAATCAAATTTTTTATACATACTACAATAAACTTTTTGGCTATCTATCTCCACAACTTTATTATTCATCGAAGCAGCCAAATTTCATTCACCTATTATACAATGCACGAATCGACAGGAGACGATTCTAAACTTTCAACTATAAATACAACATTTCAACAAGGATTCTACCACCTCGTCAACACCACCCTAGGTGCGCACTATGAAGACTTATTCCGAAACTTCAGCAACATAAATCACAAGTTTGTAAAGTTATATCACTTGTCAATAATTTCTGATGAAGCCATCTAAAGTGGCGAAACATAAAATATTTTATCAACTTTTACATGTATGACGTTTGGACCTTAAGGAACAATCAAATTTTTTATACCTACTACAATAAACTTTTTGGCTATCTATCTCCACAACTTTATTATTCATCGAAGCAGCCAAATTTCATTCACCTATTATACAATGCACGAATCGACAGGAGACGATTCTAAACTTTCAACTATAAATACAACATTTCAACAAGGATTCTACCACCTCGTCAACACCACCCTAGGTGCGCACTACGAAGACTTATTCCGAAACTTCAGCAACATAAATCACAAATTTGTAAAGTTATATCACTTGTCAATAATTTCTGATGAAGCCATCTAAAGTGGCGAAACGTAAAATATTTTATCAACTTTTACATGTATGACGTTTGGACCTTAAGGAACAATCAAATTTTTTATACCTACTACAATAAACTTTTTGGCTATCTATCTCCACAACTTTATTATTCATCGAAGCAGCCAAATTTCATTCACCTATTATACAATGCACGAATCGACAGGAGACGATTCTAAACTTTCAACTATAAATACAACATTTCAACAAGGATTCTACCACCTCGTCAACACCACCCTAGGTGCGCACTATGAAGACTTATTGCGAAACTTCAGCAACATAAATCACAAATTTGTAAAGTTATATCACTTGTCAATAATTTCTGATGAAGCCATCTAAAGTGGCGAAACGTAAAATATTTTATCAACTTTTACATGTATGACGTTTCGACCTTAAGGAACAATCAAATTTTTTATACCTACTACAATAAACTTTTTGGCTATCTATCTCCACAACTTTATTATTCATCGAAGCAGCCAAATTTCATTCACCTATTATACAATGCACGAATCGACAGGAGACGATTCTAAACTTTCAACTATAAATACAACATTTCAACAAGGATTCTACCACCTCGTCAACACCACCCTAGGTGCGCACTATGAAGACTTATTCCGAAACTTCAGCAACATAAATCACAAATTTGTAAAGTTATATCACTTGTCAATAATTTCTGATGAAGCCATCTAAAGTGGCGAAACGTAAAATATTTTATCAACTTTTACATGTATGACGTTTGGACCTTAAGGAACAATCAAATTTTTTATACCTACTACAATAAACTTTTTGGCTATCTATCTCCACAACTTTATTATTCATCGAAGCAGCCAAATTTCATTCACCTATTATACAATGCACGAATCGACAGGAGACGATTCTAAACTTTCAACTATAAATACATTTCAACAAGGATTCTACCACCTCGTCAACACCACCCTAGGTGCGCACTATGAAGACTTACTCCGAAACTTCAGCAACATAAATCACAAATTTGTAAAGTTATATCACTCGTCAATAATTTCTGCTGAAGCCATCTAAAGTGGCGAAACGTAAAATATTTTATCAACTTTTACATGTATGATGTTTGGACCTTAAGGAACAATCAAATTTTTTATACCTACTACAATAAACTTTTTGGCTATCTATCTCCACAACTTTATTATTCATCGAAGCAGCCAAGTTTCATTCACCTATTATACAATGCACGAATCGACAGGAGACGATTCTAAACTTTCAACTATAAATACAACATTTCAACAAGGATTCTACCACCTCGTCAACACCACCCTAGGTGCGCACTATGAAGACTTATTCCGAAACTTCAGCAACATAAATCACAAATTTGTAAAGTTATATCACTTGTCAATAATTTCTGATGAAGCCATCTAAAGTGGCGAAACGTAAAATATTTTATCAACTTTTACATGTATGACGTTTGGACCTTAAGGAACAATCAAATTTTTTATACCTACTACAATAAACTTTTTGGCTATCTATCTCCACAACTTTATTATTCATCGAAGCAGCCAAATTTCATTCACCTATTATACAATGCACGAATCGACAGGAGACGATTCTAAACTTTGAACTATAAATACAACATTTCAACAAGGATTCTACCACCTCGTCAACACCACCCTAGGTGCGCACTATGAAGACTTACACCGAAACTTCAGCAACATAAATCACAAATTTGTAAAGTTATATCACTTGTCAATAATTTCTGATGAAGCCATCGAAAGTGGCGAAACGTAAAATATTTTATCAACTTTTACATGTATGACGTTTGGACCTTAAGGAACAATCAAATTTTTTATAACTACTACAATAAACTTTTTGGCTATCTATCTCCACAACTTTATTATTCATCGAAGCAGCCAAATTTCATTCACCTATTATACAATGCACGAATCGACAGGAGACGATTCTAAACTTTCAACTATAAATACAACATTTCAACAAGGATTCTACCACCTCGTCAACATCACCCTAGGTGCGCACTATGAAGACTTATTCCGAAACATCAGCAACATAAATCACAAATTTGTAAAGTTATATCACTTGTCAATAATTTCTGATGAAGCCATCTAAAGTGGCGAAACGTAAAATATTTTATCAACTTTTACATGTATGACGTTTGGACCTTAAGGAACAATCAAATTTTTTATACCTACTACAATAAACTTTTTGGCTATCTATCTCCACAACTTTATTATTCATCGAAGCAGCCAAATTTCATTCACCTATTATACAATGCACGAATCGACAGGAGACGATTCTAAACTTTGAACTATAAATACAACATTTCAACAAGGATTCTACCACCTCGTCAACACCACCCTAGGTGCGCACTATGATGACTTACACCGAAACTTCAGCAACATAAATCACAAATTTGTAAAGTTATATCACTTGTCAATAATTTCTGATGAAGCCATCGAAAGTGGCGAAACGTAAAATATTTTATCAACTTTTACATGTATGACGTTTGGACCTTAAGGAACAATCAAATTTTTTATACCTACTACAATAAACTTTTTGGCTATCTATCTCCACAACTTTATTATTCATCGAAGCAGCCAAATTTCATTCACCTATTAGATAATAATTAATAGCATGTAATAATAGGATTTTTAAAATAAATAAGTGTGCAATAAGAATTGTATCTAACATAAATGAACATTTTGTTTAAGTTAGTTATATAAACAACTCATAAAAACAGACATGTATTTTCTGAATTAAAGCATTTTGTAAATAAAACTAGAAAGTAATGCCTAAATTTATATTATTTTGGTAAATACAAATTTAAAAAGGGTCTCAAACAAATCTGCGTGGTGAGATAAAATGAAAATGTTAATTGGAACTTATGGAGGTACATGATCGGTCAAGAGATTATACAAGTACAGTCAATTGGAAATAAACATACAGAAGGTTATATTAATTGAATACATTTGGATTGGAGAGTATACAAGATAACGTATGTTTCATAAGTTTTGTCGAAAAATTCAAGGGGGCTCAAATGAGATACCTATGCAACTTATCGAGATGGCTTTGGAAACAAAAGTATGTTTGTTTACTAGGCTTCAATTTGACATATGAGTATCGTTAGTCAGTTTGCGAAGAATTTCATACAAATTGGAAATTAGAAGAAGTATTTATAATTTAGTTGGGCAAATGCCTAAAGCTGAAATAGTGCGTATTTTTCGAAACCAAGATATATCACCTAGGATCGTATATCGAACCATAGCGGAATGCGAACAGGGTATCCCTTGTACGAACCTTCCAGAAAGTGGAAGACCAAAGCTGTTCACTCCCCAGCAGTGCAGAAGAGCGGTAAGAAGCGCTAAAAATAATATTAGTGTGCCTGTGAGGAAACTAGCCAGGGAGAATTGGACTTCTGTCACCACTATTTCTAGAATTTTAACCAGAAGTGCTAAAACACACCAAAAGACAAAACTGTCCAAAATACACCCCTAACCAGCTAGCCCGAATACCCCGATGTTGCCATAATCTGCGGCGTATTTATTTTGCAAACAACAGGTTCATTGTGATGGACTATGAGAAATACTTTACTTTGGGGAACTCACAAATCAAAGGCAAAAACGGATTTTATACTGATTATATAGAGGAATGTCTAGACAATGTGAGATCTAAAGAAAAAGCAAAATTTTCTGACCAAATGGGGACCAACTACGTCGTAGGAATTTGACTAAGATCAGGGAAATTGATGTGGTTGCCGCCCAGATCCTTATGAGAGGTGTCCAAAGAAAATTGCGCCTCGTAGAACAGCACGAGCCGTTACATATAATTAAATAATTAAATTATGTTCTCAGATAGTCCACTTATTTTAAGAAAATAATAATTTCTAGTAAAAGTTTGCTGTGTTAAAAATATTTGAGTTTTTATTTTGTGCCAAAACTTATGAAACATACGTTATTATTGGAGGTTCTTACAAGCGACTAATTGATTTGGATAAGTTGTAAGTGTTGCTGTAGACATCGGAATAGCTATAAAAAGGAACAAGGTTAGATTTGGAACTTCATAAGATTGGAACTTACCAGAGGTTGAATGCTTTGATGGTGACGTTTGCAAGGAGGGAGGATTGGATTCTGTAAGCAGTACGGGTAATATACTGGATGGGTGCAGTCAAAGGGGTTCACGTGCCATCCTGGGTGCCACTGTTTGAGGAGTGAGCAGTAAGTTTTGCAGTCTGACGATATTGGGATCCGTTGTTGGTTGGAGTTTGGCAGAAAAAGCAAGAGAAAGTATTAAGGTTTGTGTAAAGAGTTAATGAAAAATTTTTAAAATAACCATTAGTACAAGAAGGTGTTCAAATAGACTTGATTTATTACTTACTTAGGATAATTGATCAATATGTGTATTAAGATAATATACAATTGTCAATATCTGGCTTGATGAGCTTTGAAAATTGGTTTGACAGCAAATGTCATTAACTGTAATATTAAAATTCAATTAATAGAGATCTTGATTTGGCGAACCCTCTGAGATGTGCATTACATTTCATAAAATATAATATGGATAGCCCAACGTGTAGCTTATATAGCCATTCAATAATAATATGTATGCCGTTAGTAGTTTTATAAGTTGGGTGGATTCTGAAAAACACATTACAAAGAAGGTTATATTACATATTGAATACACATTAGCACTGTTTAAATAATTGTGTATGCAGCTAGGGCGCAGCTGATAGTCGTGTTAAAGTTTATACAGGGTGTAGTAGCACACGACGTTATAGACGTAGTTCTGTATGTAATATGATTGAGATGACGTTTTGAACTTACAGTGCACAAATTGCATATACACCAAGAGGCGAAAAATGAAAATTCGTGTTCGGTGTTGGATTTGAAGGAAAAAATGTGAAATAACGATTTTTCCGATAGGGCTGCGTTTTTGAGATATCGTGGAATGAAGTTTTTTTTTGCTCATAACATCAAAATCGCCATTAAAGTTGGTTAGAAAAAAAATCGTATTTACTCTTGACATTTGTCACAATTTTGAATATTTGCTCTTAATTCTTAGTGTACAAAGGTAGAATGGAGATCACCAATGAAGAATATGCAGAAATTATTTATGGTTCTTGCGACGGATATATTGTAGAAAGTTGTCGGAAATATCAAACAAGATTCTCAAATAGACGTCAACCATCTCTTCGTGTATTTTCCGATGCATTTAAAAGACTGCGATTTGGGATCGGTAATCGTCATACTGGTGGTGGAAATACATGATACCATGCTACAAGAGATGAAGAAGTAATTTATGCAGCGTTTAAAGAATCAGAAGAATTGCAATCCGTCAGCATCTTTCTCAGAACTTCGTTTCGAAGACTTTACACAAAGAAGTGTTACAGCCGTATCATTATCTGGGTGTTCATCATCTACAACCAAAATATGAAGTAGGAATATCATCATTTTCTCGATGACTTCTAGAACAGCACGAGCAAGGTCCCAACTTTATTCGTTCAATTTTGTAGTGCTACAAAGCTACTTCTACCAGAGACGGTATCAATAATTCTAACAATGGTCATTAGAAAATACGCACCCACTTAGACGACAGCTAAGATTTTCCACTAACATGGAATGATGTGGTGTAGGATTTTCAACGGTCATCTCCTACCAGTACAAATGATGCCGCTTTGTTTAAATGGTGGGTCCTACTTTGACTTTGTAGACAAGCAGTTGCACGAGTTATTAAGATTTTCCACTTACCTTGCGCAACGTGATGTGGTATGAACACGATGGTGAGCCGCCGCGTGCTGCAAGATATGTTTTAGAATGGTTAGGCAACCATTTTAATGGAGGCTGAATTGGTAGCCGCGGTCTAGTTCCGTGGCCTGCTAGGCTCCCGTATTTAAATCGACTGAATTTTACTTCTGAGGGCACACTAAACAACAAATTTATGCAGATGAAATTCAGAATTTCGAGCAATGACGCGAGAGAATTATGAATCCTCCACGCCAAATAGCAAATGAGCAAGATCCAGTTTGTAGTTCACTGGTTTTTCGTTGCCAGGCTTGCACCGCGAACGACGGTGAAGTTTTTGAACATTTAATGTAAGTTGTTCTGGTCTTTCTCTGCAACCGTTACATTTATGTAGTTTAAACAAAACTCTCATATGGCCTACTATTACTTTTTTTAAAAGTTGAAAGATATCTTTCAAAACTTTGAACCTTCATATCTCAAAAATGAAGCCCTATCGGCAAAACTATTTCACATTTTTTGTTTAAAATAAGTATTAAAAATATGTGGTGAATAAGATTTTTAAATATTGTCAATGTTTCGAAGTTTTTATTACCTAATTTCATAGGTCAGGGATGGCCAACTGGCAGCCCGCGGGCAATGAGAACAGAATTATTAACAATGCTTGGGAAAACAATTACTTATTTTTTCTCAATATGCAAGGGAAACCTCAGTGTTTAGTGTGTTTGAACGTGATTGTCGTAATGAAAGAATACAATCTAAGACGGCATTACATGACTACCCATAAAACTAAATACGACACGTATACTAGTGTGGCTAGAGAAACTATAGTAGCTAACCTGAAGGAAAAAATGCAAGTGCAACGAAATATGATAACTAAACTCACAACCGTTCAGCAGTCATCCCTCCTGGTTCTTATGTTGTTTGCAATGAAATGGCAAAAGGTAAAAAACCGTTAAGTGATGGAGAGTTTGTAAAAAATTGCGCTGTGAAGATGGCTAAAGCGCTTAATGAAAATCGGATTGCAAATTAATTTGAAAAAGTATCGCTTTACCGAAAAACCGTAACCCGCCGTATTGGTGACATTGATGGTGAGATTCGTCGAAAACTGCAAGATGTCATGCAAAATTGCACATATTTTTCAATCGCGCTGGATGAAAGCACAGACGTTACAGATGTGAGTCAACTGTTAATATTCGTAAGAGTTGTTACACATAAATTTGAAATATACAAGGAACTATTAGAAGTTTGCTCTTTGCACGGAACTACCAAAGGTAGCGACGTATTTAATGCCGTTAAAAATGCGACAGAAAAATTTGGTTCTGAAAAAATGTCATATGTTACTTTAGATGGGGCAAAAAGTGTGACTGGGAAAAACATTGGCTTGGTAGGATTACTGAGGAAAGATGGAATTGAAGTTCCAACAATCCATTGCATTATGCATCAAGAATCGTGTGGTAAAAGTTTAAAACCCGAAGATATTATGGCAACTGTAACTAAGATCACTAACCTCATTAGAGGAGGCAATCGCAGTTTGAGTCACAGTAATTTTATTGCATATTTGGAAGAAGTTGATGCAATGTATGGAGATCTATTGTTACATACAGAAGTGCGCTAGTTGAGTCGCGGAAAATGTCTTGAAAGATTTTTTGGCTATGATATTTTAGAATTCCTACGAACACAAATTAAAACTGACACCAAAGAATTTGAAGATCAGATGAGTGATGAAAAACTCATTAGCTCATTAGCATTTTTAACTGATATTACTCAGCATCTGAACAAACTGAACCTGCAACTACAAGGACGAAAGCAGACAATAGCACAGCATATTGGATTTGTCGACGGATTTTGCAAAAAGTTACAAATACTTAAAAAGTTCTTAATAAAAAACGATTTCACTCATTTTCCGAGTTGTAAGTCGTTAAGCGAAGAAATGGAAGTTTTTGATTTCAGTGAATATGTACCCCACATAGACACGTTAATTTCAGAGTTTGACAGAAGATTTGTTGATTTTGGACTGCTAAGACCTAAATTTGATTGGTTAACAATCCTTTGGCAGCAAATATTGAAGAACAAGACCCATCTCTGCAACTCGAATTATGTGAATTGCAAACAGATCCAAGTTTTTCAGGAAGTAACGACAGAGGTGTAGAATTTTGGAAAATTTAATCTGTTGAGAAGTACCCTCTTTTACGTGATTTTTCCCTAAAAATTTGTTCCATGCTCGGGAGCACCTACGTGTGTGAAAGCACATTTTCCAACATGAAGTACATTAAGTCCAAGGAAAGAAATAGGCTTACGGATGAAAATTTATCTCGCCTTCTTCGTTTAGCTGCATCGAGTGCACATCCACAAGTGTCTCAGGTTTTTAGAATTTTTTATTAACCAAAAATGATTTTATGTTTCTGTTTTTGAATTAAATATTATAATATCCAAGAATAAAATATTTTTCTATGCAAACCGATTGTAATTTTAAGTTAAGCTATGAAGGTAAAATATTTACAGATTTTTATTAAAATACAAGTTTCGTGTTTGATCAGACAGTTTGCATGTATTTGTTATCCTTTTTCGGAAACTGGAAAGTACTAGTAGAAAAAATTATATTGTATCTAACAACTGAAAAATTTTCTTAATACTATTTTAATAATTAAAATTGTCACATGCTCTTAAAACGCGTTTAAATTAGCCACACCCATTTTCAAAAAAAAAATCGCTTGCGACGCTTTTTTTTTCTCTGGCCCGCCACCACCTTCAATTTTTTCAAGTGGGCCTCGAGTGGCTTTCAGTTGGCCATCCCTGGCATAGGTGTTACTCACATTGAAAGTCAGCAACGCCAGATATGGATTTGTAACCGATTATGTCTAAATTTGCACAACTTTTAATAAATATCTAACGTCTATTGTATAATACAATAAGCCCACGCAAGTCGTATAGAAATAAAATTAACTGTAATTTCCAGAATGGCAGGAAATAATTTAGGAAGCATCAGCGTTTTAGCTTTCAATTAGAGTTGCGTAAAACTGGACGCTCATAGCGTAACACGTTTGAGGGCAAGCTTTAAATTTTATGTAAATTGTATTTATTAGTGATCGAGTAGTAATACTGTCTGCGGTATACCTTTGTTTTTGTATTTTATGACCCTTGTGGTACTGTGATATGCAAAATCTAAAGATTGGCAGTCACACAGTCACGAATTGAAAAATCGGAGCTAAAGAAAGGAAAACTGCAACGAGCCCGTAGAAAGGTGTTCTTATGGGAAGATTAAAAGTGGAATTAAACTTTCGTATGCTACTAGATAACGAAGAACAAGAAGGTAGTCAAAAAATTTGCGCTCAAGGAAACTACCAACTACGAAATTTTAATAAATATGTAACGTCTATTGTATAGTACAATAAACCAACGCCTCTCGTTGAAAAGAGAATATCCAGAAGATTCATCAAATCTGATGTTTTAGATTAAATTAAAGATGAAAAGTTTGTAATAGAGTGATAATATGAAGACGAACTTCAACTGGATTACATGGATAAGCCAAACGTATGGAAATTGAAAAACTTTGGTGAGAATGCGATAGCTAAACTCAGACTAGAATAAAGACCTATACAGGGTGTCTCTGAAATGTGTGTACATCACTTAACCACAGATTCCTGGGCTCAAAATAAGACGATTTAACCCAACTTACCTATATCCAAAAGTGCTTCGTTTAGCCAGTATTATGATTCAAAGTTCAAAACAAATTTTTTTATTTTGCTTATAACAAAAGAACGATGTTGTCGATTTCGATGATATTTGGTATTGCACTCCTTACAGATGTAGGTCATCTTTTAAGGTGATATTAGTTATTATCAGTGGACCATTAGTGTACGAAACACAGGTAACCCGGCATAAACCAGTCAAAAACTTTTTAATGTTAAGGCCAATAACTTTCCAAAAAATAGTTTCAGAAAGAGACATTCAATAGTAATCTTTTTTGTTACTTGTTAATTGATGATATCTTTTAAGGTTTAGACACAAAAAAATAAAATCTGAGGGACCGCGCACTGCATTTCTTAAAACAGATATTATCTAGCAGTCTGGTATTCTAAGAAATAAATGACGATAAGGCATTTTGTTATGATATTTATTAGTGACAAGTATGTGTACTTTTAATGACAGTAGCTATTGTTTATCAATTGTGAAGCGTCTCAAATTGCTGTTGGTGTTAGCTAGTGATTTTTAGCAGTTAATACATATTCTTTGTTATTTACGTAGTAATAATAATAACAATAATAATAATAAAGCACTTTATTGCCAAAAAAAATATATATAAATAAATAATACATTCAGATATAAGAATTTAAAAAATTTATGTGGCAACGGCGGAGTTCAGATGCAACAAATTACATCTGCTCTTACACTCAACCGACAAAAAATAAGTACAAAAAAATTGTTTTAATGGCAAAAATTCAAAATTGAAAATTAAAAACTAAAATTGAATATAATTGTCTGAAATTGAATCCGCGACGCACCCGCCAATATTATGCACTAATATTAAATTAATCAAACATTAAAATGATTTAAAAAAAAATTCTTTATTCTCAATCAAGCACTATCTTGACGTTCAAAAAGATAAGATGACACGTATCGTTTAAAGGAAGCAATAGAAAGATCTTTGCTACAGGATGGCAAGGAATTATAAATTTTAGCAGCACTATATGAAAAACAACGTTCGAAAAATACAGATCTGTGAGGTGGAATGGTTAATAGCCCTTTATTCCGGATGTTGATATTATGAGTATCAGTTCTAAATGTCAGTCTGTCAGAAAGATAACTTGGTGTTTTGGTGATTAATAATTTATGGACAAAACAGGCCGAGTGCAGAAAGCGACGATTGCCCATATTTAACCATTTAGAGTCTCGCAGTTTGTGTGAAATATGATCATATTTTCTAATTCCATAAATTAACCTTAAACAAGAGTTTTGAATTCGTTGAACTCTCCTGGCATAAGAACTTTCCAAACAAGGTCCATAAACTAAATCAGCAAAATTAAAATGAGACAAAACAAAAGCATTGCATAAGGTCTTCTTCGCATCTGGAGTTAAAAAATGTCTGTTAACGTACAAGATTTTCAAGTTGCTGAACGCTTTTTGTATGCAATTGCTAATATGAAGATCAAATCTTAAATTAGAGTCTATAGTTAAACCTAAATTACGACCGGAGTTTTGTACACCTAAAGCTGTCCCAGCAATGTTAATATTTACTAAAGGTATTAAATTATCTCTGTCTTTTGGTTTGCAAAAAAGCATAATAGTAGATTTTATAGGATTGATAAGCAGAGAATGTTGTTCAGATATCGCTATTAAATTTGAGAGATCAGTATTGATTAAATTGTTAGCTTCATTGATGTTGTTGAGATTAAATGGTAAATAGATTTGCGTATCATCGGCATAAAAGTGACAGTTACAATTTTTTACATTATTAATAAAATCTGCAGTGTAAATAATATACAATAAAGGACCCAATATAGAACCTTGCGGGACACCCGACTCCACACCTTTCACGTTTGAAATTGAGTTACTTAGTTTAACTAGTTGCGTTCTTCGAGTTAAAAAACTTTTTACAAGCTCAATTGCATTATTACCAAAACCAAAATAATGTAGTTTAGATAATAATAGTTCATGGTCGACCATATCGAATGCCTTGGAGTAATCTAAAAGAATCAAGATAGTAGCAAAGTTATTTTCCAAAGCATTAAATATGTCGTCCGTGATACAAGCAAGAGCAGATACACAGCTGTACCCCTTCCGGAAGCCTGACTGTACAACGGGAAGAATGTTAAAATAATGGAGATGATTCCGAATTTGCTTTTCCATAATTTTTTCTAATAATTTAGATATTGCGGGAAGAATGCTGATTGGGCGTAAATCTCTAAAGCTAGAAGGAGAGTTGGTTTTGGGAAGAGGAATGACGTGTGCTATTTTCCAACTATCAGGGAAGTAATTAATTTCTAAGCAACAATTGATAATATGAAGTAAATATCTAATTATAAAAGGGCAGCACATTTTTATCATATTGATACTAATGTTATCTGCCCCAACAGAATTTGAGTTAATTGTGCATAAGGAATCCAACACATCATTTTCTGTAACTAGGGAGAAGCCAAACAAACGAGTAACATTATTTTTTAAATTATTTTCATAAAATATTTTTAAATTGGGATCAGGTTGTATTTTCTTTGTAGCAATTTCATCAACAAAAAAATTATTAATAGCGTTAGCGTCACAAAGTGTAGCGGGAATAACACGATTTTTTGGTTGAACATTAAGGTCCAGTTTTTTAAGAGCCGACCATATATTATTTTTGTTTTTGGTCAAGATCGATTGTAAATAAGCGCGTTTCTCCCGTCTGATAGCACTGGTGGTGAAATTACGTAATGTTTTGTAATAATCCCAGTTACTAGGGTTTTTAGATTTTTTAAATTTCTGAAGAGCTTTGTTACGTAACTTGATGAGTAGTCTGATATTGTCTGTCAGCCAAGGAGCTTCGGGTTTCGTAAATCTAGCAGTGCGAATAGGTGCGAAAGAATTGAACAAATATAATACATTATCACTGAAAAAAGTTACTTTCGAATCAATGTCATTAAGCGAAACATTGCATCCCACGGTACAGCTTCCAACGCCACGGTGAATGCATCAAGATTAAAATTATTAAAATCTCTGTACGTTTTGAAATTTACTGCAGTAGTAACATGACCGACATTCAGATAACAGTATGTTAAAGAATGATCGGATATTCCATGCATACTCCTCACACCCTTATCACATATAATTTCGGAATTAGATGT
This sequence comes from Agriotes lineatus, assembly GCA_940337035.1. Lineage (NCBI taxonomy): Eukaryota > Metazoa > Arthropoda > Insecta > Coleoptera > Elateridae > Agriotes > Agriotes lineatus. The sequence continues at coordinate 25,640 of CALNHX010008534.1, read as the reverse complement.
AATAATTAGATCGATAAGTGTGGAGGAGGACTTAGTGACTCTAGTTGGTTCGGTCATGATTTGTTTAAATCCATAAACTTCAAGTAATTCTAAAAATTTTAAACAGTTTGAATTATTGGTAGAAAAGTCGATATTGAAGTCGCCCACACATAACAAATCATCACAAAACGGAATCACAGATGCAAAAGAGTCCTCAAATGCATTAAAGAAATCATCATATTCCTTCCAGCGAGCCCTGTAAATAGCACCAATCGATTCAATATTGAAGTGTGCAATTTTAAAGGCCATGTGCGTCTACAAACTCAATTCCAAGACAAAACAAAATACAAACAAAACAAGCAGTAAAATAAAAAAGTTAAGATAAGTACAGCTAATGCGAGCAATTAGTGTAGGAGCGCTCCTAACCACAAATTGATAGTGAAATTTCTGTATTGTGGCTATAATCAAATACAAATTAATGTAATAGGATAATTAAATTAAAATATAGATTAAGGAGCCAAATCTGCATTGTAAAAGGCACAATTTTGCAGCCCAAGCGACATTAGAATAGTAACATATTTTTTAACTTAAAAATAAATCTTCTTCGTAAAGCGTGTAATTAAAGTGACTTACAACAAAAGTAAAATAATAAAAAAGGAAAGACAATCATACGTGTCTAAACTGCAGCAGCAGATAATAGATTACCCATCTCTTCACATGTAAGAATCTTCACAAGGCCGTCTACATTCCGGAAAATCTTTCCATCGCTGCTCCAGACATTCTTCACACCGAACTTGAATGGCTGTAAAATACACTTACGCTGAGCAAACGGATATGGTGATGGTTTTAGGATATTGCGAAGGAAATTGTCGCAGAAGTGCTAGAGTGTACAACGAAAGGTTTGCAAATCGTCGCGTGCCCAATCATCAAACTTTTGCAAACATTGAAAGAACGCCTTCGCGAAACGGGAAAATTTGCACCGATCACAGCTGATCGTGGACGTGCTCGTACAATTTGCACACCCAGGGTAGAAGAAGAAATTCTGGAAATAGTAGAAGAAAATCCAGAAGTAAGTAGTCGATGCTTAGCATGGCAAACAGGGCGTTTCGAAGGATGTTGCTCATAGAGTTCTTAAAGAACAATTGCTATATCCTTACCATGTACAAAACGTCCAGGAGCTTTTGCCAGCTGATACCATCGCACGTCTTGAGTTTTGTAGGTTCATTCAAGAAAGAAAAGCTGAATATGTCAATTTTAATAGCAAAATTCTCTTTACTGATGAGGCGTGTTTCACAAGGAGGGGTTTGACAAATTTGCACAACGAACATGTGTATTCAGATGAAAATCTACATGTCATCAAGCAACGCCACTTTCAACATGAGTTTAGAATAAATGTATGGATAGGAATAATCGGCAGTTTCATCTTAGGCCCTGTCAATTTACCAAATCGTTTAAATGGAGAAAATTATTTACACTTCCTTGTAAATACCTTACCCGATTTATTGGAACACGTTAAATCTTAGACGCGACATGTGGTTTCTACACGATGGAGCACCACCTCATTTTACATTGAACGTTCGGAATCATCTTCATGTACAGTTTCCTAACAAATGGATAGGCAGAGGAGCTGATGCTCCTGCAAAATGGGCACCTCGTTCTCCAGATTTGAATATTTGCGATTCTTTTGTGTGGGGAGCTCTAAAGAGCAAAGTGTATTCTCGTCCTATAAACACACAGGACGAACTTTGGGCCAGAATACAGAACACTTCACAGTCCATTAAGAATGATGCAGAAATGTTACAACGAATACAGTTCAATTTTTTGCGTCGAATCAACCTTTTCATCCAGGAAGATGGTGGTCACATTGAGCATTTACTGTAGTGTAGATCTAATAAAGTACATACTTGTCACTAGTAAATATCATAACAAAATGCCTTATCGTCATTTATTTCTTAGAATACCAGACTGCTAGATAATATCTGTTTTAAGAAATGCAGTGCGCGGTCCCTCAGATTTTATTTTTTTGTGTCTAAACCTTAAAAGATATCATCAATTAACAAGTAACAAAAAAGATTACTATTGAATGTCTCTTTCTGAAACTATTTTTTGGAAAGTTATTGGCCTTAACATTAAAAAGTTTTTGACTGGTTTATGCCGGGTTACCTGTGTTTCGTACACTAATGGTTCACTGATAATAACTAATATCACCTTAAAAGATGACCTACATCTGTAAGGAGTGCAATACCAAATATCATCGAAATCGACAACATCGTTCTTTTGTTATAAGCAAAATAAAAAAATTTGTTTTGAACTTTGAATCATAATACTGGCTAAACGAAGCACTTTTGGATATAGGTAAGTTGGGTTAAATCGTCTTATTTTGAGCCCAGAAATCTGTGGTTAAGTGATGTACACACATTTCAGAGACACACTGTATATAGATTTTATTTTGAAAGAGTCTTTATCTTCGTACTCCACTATCAAATATAAAAAATGAAAGGTGTACACTGCCAAGAAAATTTATATCAAAGCTTACCTCAAGTCGTATAGAAATTAAATTAACTGTAATTTCCAGAATGGCAGGAAATAATTTAGGAAGCATCAGCGTTTTAGCTTTCAATTAGAGTTACGTAAAACTGGACGCTCATAGCGTAACACGTTTGAGGACAAGCTTTAAATTTTATGTAAATTGTATTTATTAGTGATCGAGTAGTAATACTGTCTGCCGTATACCTTTGTTTTGTATTTTATGACCCTTGTGGTACTGTGATATCCAAAATCTAAAGATGGCAGTCACACAGTCACGAATTGAAAAATCGGAGCTAAAGAAAGGAAAACTGCAACGAGCCCTTTAAAAGGTGTTCTTGTGGGAAGATTAAAACTGGAATTAAACTTTAGCATGCTACTAGATAACGAAGAACAAGAAGGTAGTCAAAAAATTTGCGCTCAAGAAACCACTAACTACGAAATTTTAACAAATATGTAACGTCTATGGTATAGTGCAGTAAGCCAACGCCTCTGGTTGAAAGAGAATATCCAGAGGATTCATCAAATCTGATGTTTTAGATTAAATTAAAGACGAAAAGTTTGTAATAGAGTGATAATACGAAGACGAACTTCAACTGGATTACATGGATAAGCCAAACGTATGGAAATTGAAAAACTTTGGTGAGAATGCGATAGCTAAACTCAGACTAGAATAAAGACCTATATATAGATTTTATTTTGAAAGAGTCTTGATCTTCGTACTCCACTATCAAATATAAAAAATGAAAGGTGTACACTGCCATGAAAATTTATATCAAAGCTTACCTCAAGTCGTATAGAAATTAAATTAACTGTAATTTCCAGAATGGCGGGAAATAATTTAGGAAGCATCAGCGTTTTAGCTTTCAATTAGAGTTGCGTAAAACTGGACGCTCATAGCGTAACACGTTTGAGGGCAAGTTTTAAATTTGATGTAAATTGTATTTATTAGTGATCGAGTAGCAATACTGTCTGTGGTATACGTTTGTTTTGTGTTTTATGACCCTTGTGGTACTGTGATATGCAAAATGTAAAGATTGACAGTCACACAGTCACGAATTTAAAAATCGGAGCTAAAGAAAGGAAAACTGCAACGAGCCCTCAAAAAGGTGTTCTTATGGGACGATTAAAAGTGGAATTAAACTTTCGTATGCTACTAGATAACGAAGAACAAGAAGGTAGTCAAAAAATTTGCGCTCAAGAAACCACTAACTAAGGAATTTTAATAAATATGTAACGTCTATGGTATAGTGCAGTAAGCCAACGCCTCTCGTTGAAAAGAGAATATCCAGAGGATTCATCAAATCTGATGTTTTAGATTAAATTAAAGACGAAAAGTTTGTAATAGAGTGATAATACGAAGACGAACTTCAACTGGATTACATGGATAAGCCAAACGTATGGAAATTGAAAAACTTTGGTGAGAATGCGATTGCTAAACTCAGACTAGAACAAAGTCCTATATATAGATTTTATTTTGAAAGAGTCTTGATCTTCGTACTCCACTATCAAATATAAAAAATGAAAGGTGTACACTGCCATGAAAATTTATATCAAAGCTTACCTCAAGTCGTATAGAAATTAAATTAACTGTAATTTCCAGAATGGCGGGAAATAATTTAGGAAGCATCAGCGTTTTAGCTTTCAATTAGAGTTGCGTAAAACTGGACGCTCATAGCGTAACACGTTTGAGGGCAAGTTTTAAATTTGATGTAAATTGTATTTATTAGTGATCGAGTAGCAATACTGTCTGTGGTATACGTTTGTTTTGTGTTTTATGACCCTTGTGGTACTGTGATATGCAAAATGTAAAGATTGACAGTCACACAGTCACGAATTTAAAAATCGGAGCTAAAGAAAGGAAAACTGCAACGAGCCCTCAAAAAGGTGTTCTTATGGGACGATTAAAAGTGGAATTAAACTTTCGTATGCTACTAGATAACGAAGAACAAGAAGGTAGTCAAAAATTTGCGCTCAAGAAACCACTAACTAAGGAATTTTAATAAATATGTAACGTCTATGGTATAGTGCAGTAAGCCAACGCCTCTCGTTGAAAAGAGAATATCCAGAGGATTCATCAAATCTGATGTTTTAGATTAAATTAAAGACGAAAAGTTTGTAATAGAGTGATAATACGAAGACGAACTTCAACTGGATTACATGGATAAGCCAAACGTATGGAAATTGAAAAACTTTGGTGAGAATGCGATTGCTAAACTCAGACTAGAACAAAGTCCTATATATAGATTTTATTTTGAAAGAGTCTTGATCTTCGTACTCCACTATCAAATATAAAAAATGAAAGGTGTACACTGCCATGAAAATTTATATCAAAGCTTACCTCAAGTCGTATAGAAATTAAACTAACTGTAATTTCCAGAATGGCGGGAAATAATTTAGGAAGCATCAGCGTTTTAGCTTTCAATTAGAGTTGCGTAAAACTGGACGCTCATAGCGTAACACGTTTGAGGGCAAGTTTTAAATTTGATGTAAATTGTATTTATTAGTGATCGAGTAGCAATACTGTCTGTGGTATACGTTTGTTTTGTGTTTTATGACCCTTGTGGTACTGTGATATGCAAAATGTAAAGATTGGCAGTCACACAGTCACGAATTTAAAAATCGGAGCTAAAGAAAGGAAAACTGCAACGAGCCCTCAAAAAGGTGTTCTTATGGGACGATTAAAAGTGGAATTAAACTTTCGTATGCTACTAGATAACGAAGAACAAGAAGGTAGTCAAAAAATTTGCGCTCAAGAAACCACTAACTAAGGAATTTTAATAAATATGTAACGTCTATGGTATAGTGCAGTAAGCCAACGCCTCTCGTTGAAAAGAGAATATCCAGAGGATTCATCAAATCTGATGTTTTAGATTAAATTAAAGACGAAAAGTTTGTAATAGAGTGATAATACGAAGACGAACTTCAACTGGATTACATGGATAAGCCAAACGTATGGAAATTGAAAAACTTTGGTGAGAATGCGATTGCTAAACTCAGACTAGAACAAAGTCCTATATATAGATTTTATTTTGAAAGAGTCTTGATCTTCGTACTCCACTATCAAATATAAAAAATGAAAGGTGTACACTGCCATGAAAATTTATATCAAAGCTTACCTCAAGTCGTATAGAAATTAAATTAACTGTAATTTCCAGAATGGCGGGAAATAATTTAGGAAGCATCAGCGTTTTAGCTTTCAATTAGAGTTGCGTAAAACTGGACGCTCATAGCGTAACACGTTTGAGGGCAAGTTTTAAATTTGATGTAAATTGTATTTATTAGTGATCGAGTAGCAATACTGTCTGTGGTATACGTTTGTTTTGTGTTTTATGACCCTTGTGGTACTGTGATATGCAAAATGTAAAGATTGGCAGTCACACAGTCACGAATTTAAAAATCGGAGCTAAAGAAAGGAAAACTGCAACGAGCCCTCAAAAAGGTGTTCTTATGGGACGATTAAAAGTGGAATTAAACTTTCGTATGCTACTAGATAACGAAGAACAAGAAGGTAGTCAAAAAATTTGCGCTCAAGAAACCACTAACTAAGGAATTTTAATAAATATGTAACGTCTATGGTATAGTGCAGTAAGCCAACGCCTCTCGTTGAAAAGAGAATATCCAGAGGATTCATCAAATCTGATGTTTTAGATTAAATTAAAGACGAAAAGTTTGTAATAGAGTGATAATACGAAGACGAACTTCAACTGGATTACATGGATAAGCCAAACGTATGGAAATTGAAAAACTTTGGTGAGAATGCGATTGCTAAACTCAGACTAGAACAAAGTCCTATATATAGATTTTATTTTGAAAGAGTCTTGATCTTCGTACTCCACTATCAAATATAAAAAATGAAAGGTGTACACTGCCATGAAAATTTATATCAAAGCTTACCTCAAGTCGTATAGAAATTAAATTAACTGTAATTTCCAGAATGGCGGGAAATAATTTAGGAAGCATCAGCGTTTTAGCTTTCAATTAGAGTTGCGTAAAACTGGACGCTCATAGCGTAACACGTTTGAGGGCAAGTTTTAAATTTGATGTAAATTGTATTTATTAGTGATCGAGTAGCAATACTGTCTGTGGTATACGTTTGTTTTGTGTTTTATGACCCTTGTGGTACTGTGATATGCAAAATGTAAAGATTGGCAGTCACACAGTCACGAATTTAAAAATCGGAGCTAAAGAAAGGAAAACTGCAACGAGCCCTTTAAAAGGTGTTCTTGTGGGAAGATTAAAACTGGAATTAAACTTTAGCATGCTACTAGATAACGAAGAACAAGAAGGTAGTCAAAAAATTTGCGCTCAAGAAACCACTAACTAAGGAATTTTAATAAATATGTAACGTCTATGGTATAGTGCAGTAAGCCAACGCCTCTCGTTGAAAAGAGAATATCCAGAGGATTCATCAAATCTGATGTTTTAGATTAAATTAAAGACGAAAAGTTTGTAATAGAGTGATAATACGAAGACGAACTTCAACTGGATTACATGGATAAGCCAAACGTATGGAAATTGAAAAACTTTGGTGAGAATGCGATAGCTAAACTCAGACTAGAATAAAGACCTATATATAGATTTTATTTTGAAAGAGTCTTGATCTTCGTACTCCACTATCAAATATAAAAAATGAAAGGTGTACACTGCCATGAAAATTTATATCAAAGCTTACCTCAAGTCGTATAGAAATTAAATTAACTGTAATTTCCAGAATGGCGGGAAATAATTTAGGAAGCATCAGCGTTTTAGCTTTCAATTAGAGTTGCGTAAAACTGGACGCTCATAGCGTAACACGTTTGAGGGCAAGTTTTAAATTTGATGTAAATTGTATTTATTAGTGATCGAGTAGCAATACTGTCTGTGGTATACGTTTGTTTTGTGTTTTATGACCCTTGTGGTACTGTGATATGCAAAATGTAAAGATTGGCAGTCACACAGTCACGAATTTAAAAATCGGAGCTAAAGAAAGGAAAACTGCAACGAGCCCTCAAAAAGGTGTTCTTATGGGACGATTAAAAGTGGAATTAAACTTTCGTATGCTACTAGATAACGAAGAACAAGAAGGTAGTCAAAAAATTTGCGCTCAAGAAACCACTAACTAAGGAATTTTAATAAATATGTAACGTCTATGGTATAGTGCAGTAAGCCAACGCCTCTCGTTGAAAAGAGAATATCCAGAGGATTCATCAAATCTGATGTTTTAGATTAAATTAAAGACGAAAAGTTTGTAATAGAGTGATAATACGAAGACGAACTTCAACTGGATTACATGGATAAGCCAAACGTATGGAAATTGAAAACCTTGGGTGAGAATGCGATAGCTAAACTCAGACTAGAACAAAGACCTATATATAGATTTTATTTTGAAAGAGTCTTGATCTTCGTACTCCACTATCAAATATAAAAAATGAAAGGTGTACACTGCCATGAAAATTTATATCAAAGCTTACCTCAAGTCGTATAGAAATTAAATTAACTGTAATTTCCAGAATGGCGGGAAATAATTTAGGAAGCATCAGCGTTTTAGCTTTCAATTAGAGTTGCGTAAAACTGGACGCTCATAGCGTAACACGTTTGAGGGCAAGTTTTAAATTTGATGTAAATTGTATTTATTAGTGATCGAGTAGCAATACTGTCTGTGGTATACGTTTGTTTTGTGTTTTATGACCCTTGTGGTACTGTGATATGCAAAATGTAAAGATTGGCAGTCACACAGTCACGAATTTAAAAATCGGAGCTAAAGAAAGGAAAACTGCAACGAGCCCTCAAAAAGGTGTTCTTATGGGACGATTAAAAGTGGAATTAAACTTTCGTATGCTACTAGATAACGAAGAACAAGAAGGTAGTCAAAAAATTTGCGCTCAAGAAACCACTAACTAAGGAATTTTAATAAATATGTAACGTCTATGGTATAGTGCAGTAAGCCAACGCCTCTCGTTGAAAAGAGAATATCCAGAGGATTCATCAAATCTGATGTTTTAGATTAAATTAAAGACGAAAAGTTTGTAATAGAGTGATAATACGAAGACGAACTTCAACTGGATTACATGGATAAGCCAAACGTATGGAAATTGAAAAACTTTGGTGAGAATGCGATTGCTAAACTCAGACTAGAACAAAGTCCTATATATAGATTTTATTTTGAAAGAGTCTTGATCTTCGTACTCCACTATCAAATATAAAAAATGAAAGGTGTACACTGCCATGAAAATTTATATCAAAGCTTACCTCAAGTCGTATAGAAATTAAATTAACTGTAATTTCCAGAATGGCGGGAAATAATTTAGGAAGCATCAGCGTTTTAGCTTTCAATTAGAGTTGCGTAAAACTGGACGCTCATAGCGTAACACGTTTGAGGGCAAGTTTTAAATTTGATGTAAATTGTATTTATTAGTGATCGAGTAGCAATACTGTCTGTGGTATACGTTTGTTTTGTGTTTTATGACCCTTGTGGTACTGTGATATGCAAAATGTAAAGATTGGCAGTCACACAGTCACGAATTTAAAAATCGGAGCTAAAGAAAGGAAAACTGCAACGAGCCCTTTAAAAGGTGTTCTTGTGGGAAGATTAAAACTGGAATTAAACTTTAGCATGCTACTAGATAACGAAGAACAAGAAGGTAGTCAAAAAATTTGCGCTCAAGAAACCACTAACTAAGGAATTTTAATAAATATGTAACGTCTATGGTATAGTGCAGTAAGCCAACGCCTCTCGTTGAAAAGAGAATATCCAGAGGATTCATCAAATCTGATGTTTTAGATTAAATTAAAGACGAAAAGTTTGTAATAGAGTGATAATACGAAGACGAACTTCAACTGGATTACATGGATAAGCCAAACGTATGGAAATTGAAAAACTTTGGTGAGAATGCGATAGCTAAACTCAGACTAGAATAAAGACCTATATATAGATTTTATTTTGAAAGAGTCTTGATCTTCGTACTCCACTATCAAATATAAAAAATGAAAGGTGTACACTGCCATGAAAATTTATATCAAAGCTTACCTCAAGTCGTATAGAAATTAAATTAACTGTAATTTCCAGAATGGCGGGAAATAATTTAGGAAGCATCAGCGTTTTAGCTTTCAATTAGAGTGGCGTAAAACTGGACGCTCATAGCGTAACACGTTTGAGGGCAAGTTTTAAATTTGATGTAAATTGTATTTATTAGTGATCGAGTAGCAATACTGTCTGTGGTATACGTTTGTTTTGTGTTTTATGACCCTTGTGGTACTGTGATATGCAAAATGTAAAGATTGGCAGTCACACAGTCACGAATTTAAAAATCGGAGCTAAAGAAAGGAAAACTGCAACGAGCCCTCAAAAAGGTGTTCTTATGGGAAGATTAAAAGTGGAATTAAACTTTCGTATGCTACTAGATAACGAAGAACAAGAAGGTAGTCAAAAAATTTGCGCTCAAGAAACCACTAACTACGAAATTTTAATAAATATGTATCGTCTATGGTATAGTGCAATAAGCCAACGCCGCTCGTTGAAAAGAGAATATCCAGAGGATTCATCAAATCTGATGTTTTAGATTAAATTAAAGATGAAAAGTTTGTAATAGAGTGATAATATGAAGACGAACTTCAACTGGATTGCATGGATAAGCCAAACATAGGGAAAGTGAAAAACTTTGGTGAGAATGCGATAGCTAAACTCAGACTAGAATAAAGACCTATATATAGATTTTATTTTGAAAGAGTCTTTATCTTCGTACTCCACTATCAAATATAAAAAATGAAAGGTGTACACTGCCAAGAAAGTTTATATCAAAGCTTACCTCAAGTCGCATAGAAAATAAATTAACTGTAATTTCCAGAATGGCAGGAAATAATTTAGGAAGCATCAGCGTTTTAGCTTTCAATTAGAGTTGCATAAAACTGGACGCTCATAGCGTAACACGTTTGAGGGCAAGCTTTAAATTTTATGTAAATTGTATTTATTAGTGATCGAGTAGTAATACTGTCTGCGGTATACCTTTGTTTTGTATTTTATGACCCTTGTGGTACTGAGATATGCAAAATCTAAAGATTGGCAGTCACACAGTCACGAATTGAAAAATCGGAGCTAAAGAAAGGAAAACTGCAACGAGCCCTTTAAAAGGTGTTCTTGTGGGAAGATTAAAACTGGAATTAAACTTTAGCATGCTACTAGATAACGAAGAACAAGAAGGTAGTCAAAAAATTTGCGCTCAAGAAACCACTAACTACGAAATTTTAACAAATATGTAACGTCTATTGTATAGTGCAATAAGCCAACGCCTCTGGTTGAAAAGAGAATATCCAGAGGATTCATCAAATCTGATGTTTTAGATTAAATTAAAGATGAAAAGTTTGTAATAGAGTGATAATACGAAGACGAACTTCAACTGGATTACATGGATAAGCCAAACGTATGGAAATTGAAAACCTTGGGTGAGAATGCGATAGCTAAACTCAGACTAGAACAAAGACCTATATATAGATTTTATTTTGAAAGAGTCTTGATCTTCGTACTCCACTATCAAATAGAAAAAATGAAAGGTGTACACTGCCAAGAAAATGTATATCAAAGCTTACCTCAAGTCGTATAGAAATTAAATTAACTGTAATTTCCAGAATGGCGGGAAATAATTTAGGAAGCATCAGCGTTTTAGCTTTCAATTAGAGTTGCGTAAAACTGGACGCTCATAGCGTAAAACGTTTGAGGGCAAGTTTTAAATATGATGTAAATTGTATTTATTAGTGATCGAGTAGTAATACTGTCTGCGGTATACCTTTGTTTTGTGTTTTATGACCCTTGTGGTACTGTGATATGCAAAATGTAAATATTGGCAGTCACACAGTCACGAATTTAAAAATCGGAGCTAAAGAAAGGAAAACTGCAACGAGCCCGTAAAAAGGTGTTCTTATGGGTAGATTAAAAGTGGAATTAAACTTTAGCATGCTACTAGATAACGAAGAACAAGAAGGTAGTCAAAAAATTTGCGCTCAAGAAACCACTAACTACGAAATTTTAATAAATATGTAAGGTCTATTGTAAAGTGCAATAAGCCAACGCCTCTTGTTGAAAAGAGAATATCCAGAGGATTCATCAAATCTGATGTTTTAGATTAAACTAAAGATGAAAAGTTTGTAATAGAGTGATAATATGAAGACGAACTTCAACTGGATTACATGGACTATTCAACACTATAACATATAAGCCAATCATATTGCAGACATTTGCTTTTTTCAACCAATAACAGCAGTATATCACTGAATATTGGGCACCATGCACAATATTCACAAAACAATGTACGTACGCAAAAACTAAATAGCCTTGTTACGAAATATCGCTTAGCAACGATGTTCTGTCCTTAGTGATATCGCTAGGTTACATAAAACTAAACACCAACAAACTGTGTGAACAAAATTTGGCTTGCGTTAAAAATTTTAAAATGTCGTGTTTTGGAAGTATTCCGCTGAATTTAATTGAGGGTGAATATTAATTGTTGGATTATTTTTTAATAAAGTTAATCGTTATGTATTAATATTGTTAAATAGTCGTCCCAAATACCACTCGAAGTGGATATATATTTTTTTAATATTTTGCCATTTCCATAGAAATTATTGCAAATTTCACTCAACAAAATCACACTTAAATGTCACTCGCCTTCGGCTCGTGACATTTTTGATATGATTTTGTTTCGTGAAATTTAAACGCAATCATTTACATGAAAACGGCAAAATATTTGTCAAAAATATATCCACTACTTGTGGTATTACCCTTGACTATACCACTCCCTCTAACATCAACCAATGAAAAACGGAAAAATGCATAGTTACGCATGTACTAACTTTTGATAATGTACATAGCAACTGATAATCACATACCTTTCTGATTAATAGGTGATAATCACACGCCTTCAACACGGCTTGCTGAATTATTTGACAAACGTCACTTTGACTTTTGTCACACACTTCAGCAGGCCGTGCCTACACAAACATCACGTTGTCTGCTGAAAGTAAAATCGCCATAGCAACCGCGTAAACAGTGTCAATTTTCATAATTCGCCATTATTGTTATTGTGTACGAAATGGAACGGTTTGGCAATAATTTGAAGGTAGAGATTGATGAAACAATCAAAAATAATAAACCACAAAACACGGTAAGATCGGAACAACATATATGGAGGCAGTTTATGCATTTTTGCGAAGCACGCAGGTATGAGTTTAATCAGCAAACGTCAGGCGAAACTCTATCCCTCATTCTGAAAGACTGGGCGTACAATACGCGAAAAAGCGATGGTCAGGATTACAAAGACTCTGTTGTGAAAGTAATGTGGAATGTAAGTGCAAATTAAATTTCATGCGAGTTGAAATGTAATCACTGGTAGCTATGCTTATACCATGATGGTTTACAAAACCACCAGTAACACTTCCTCAAATCACATGATTAGAGAACATTTTCAGCTAAAATATTTAGTTTAACTATGTGTTTCTAAGAAAACATTTTTGTCAAGACACATTAAAATTTTATTGTTAAAACTTCTTGGATAATTTGTAACGTTTCGCTAAATCGAGTTAGCTTCATCAGACATATATGTTTAAGAATGGGACAATTGTTAATCAGAATGACATGTAATCTGTTTTAATCTCTTCTTGAATTTTATTTTTTTTGTTCAAATATTTGATAATGGATCTGTGTTTAATATCAGTTAAAACTTCTCTCATTAAGACATTTTTCATATACGTTTTTTTAAACTTAGTATCCAAAGTGTTGCATAATATTGAGTCCTTGTGTTTGAAACATTGATATGTGAAGGAATATGAATGATAATCGTTTTAGATTTTTAATCATTAGTCTTTTACGTTTGTTATGATGATGGATTCAATTTTTATTTTTGGTTAATTTGGACGTTTTTTAACACCTATGTTATTGGGCGTTATTTCATGTGTAGGTTTTTATTCTATTTTTTATTTATCTTCTCGTTTATGTTGAAAACTTGGGTGAAATTTTATTGTGTGAGCCGATCTTGGCTGTTTCGATGGGTTGCTAGGCTACAACTTCCTTTTTTATTTGGATTGTGGCGTAGTCTAATGAGTAAAGAGCAAAGGTATATTTTGTAATATTATCTTCCTTTATAACCACACCTCTTGTGTTGGTATTTTGGCCATAAATTTTTCTTTTATGTTAGGTTATGGTTCCACATGTTTTTGATATTAACAATTGTTATGTTAGGTTATGGTTCCACATGTTTTTGATATTAACAATTGTTAATATCAAAAACATGTGGAACCATAACCTAACATAAAAGAAAAATTTATGGCCAAAATACCAACACAAGAGGTGTGGTTATAAAGGAAGATAATATTACAAAATATACCTTTGCTCTTTACTCATTAGACTACGCCACAATCCAAATAAAAAAGGAAGTTGTAGCCTAGCAACCCATCGAAACAGCCAAGATCGGCTCACACAATAAAATTTCACCCAAGTTTTCAACATAAACGAGAAGATAAATAAAAAATAGAATAAAAACCTACACATGAAATAACGCCCAATAACATAGGTGTTAAAAAACGTCCAAATTAACCAAAAATAAAAATTGAATCCATCATCATAACAAACGTAAAAGACTAATGATTAAAAATCTAAAACGATTATCATTCATATTCCTTCACATATCAATGTTTCAAACACAAGGACTCAATATTATGCAACACTTTGGATACTAAGTTTAAAAAAACGTATATGAAAAATGTCTTAATGAGAGAAGTTTTAACTGATATTAAACACAGATCCATTATCAAATATTTGAACAAAAAAAATAAAATTCAAGAAGAGATTAAAACAGATTACATGTCATTCTGATTAACAATTGTCCCATTCTTAAACATATATGTCTGATGAAGCTAACTCGATTTAGCGAAACGTTACAAATTATCCAAGAAGTTTTAACAATAAAATTTTAATGTGTCTTGACAAAAATGTTTTCTTAGAAACACATAGTTAAACTAAATATTTTAGCTGAAAATGTTCTCTAATCATGTGATTTGAGGAAGTGTTACTGGTGGTTTTGTAAACCATCATGGTATAAGCATAGCTACCAGTGATTACATTTCAACTCGCATGAAATTTAATATTGCAAAAACAGCTGTTAAACAAAATTTAAGTAAGTGCAAATCTTCTAAAAAGAAAGTATTTCGAAGAATACAAACGTGTCATTGACCCGTTTAATAATATCGTCTACGAGGAAGCAAGAAAAGTCAGAAATGTTAAAAGAAAACAATTACAGGCAATCCCCGAAATACGAAAATCAAGTGCTGTACCTCTTACAATTGATGAAATACAGAAAATTGCACTAAGTTTTGGCGAAGATGTGCCGGATAGGCTGCAAAAACGATTTTATCAAGCACCTGCATATGAACTTGCCTGGCGCGGAAATGAAGCTGCCTCATGCCATGTTCAATACTTTAAAAAAGAGTTAAACAACGATGGTTCTGAAACAGGGCGCATAAAATACAATCCAGTCTTCTCGAAAACTGCTCAAGGTGGTGATACAATTTTATCTGATGCTTTTCCAGATAAGTCAAAATGTCTTTCCAAGATATTGCAGAAGTACTCTCAGGTTTCCAGCAGCAAGGAAGAAGTCGTGGACGTGGTCCAAGAAGCAATCGAGGACGCGCCCGAGGTTCTTACAACTTTCAACAGCCCCAACAACAATCGTTTGATTCTCCTAAAAATGTCTATCCATTACATGAAACTCAAACGCCGAATCCCCCTCCTCAGCAGATGCGAGGTAGAGGAAGACAAACACAGCGAAGTCAACATTTTAGAACTAACTCCGAAAACAAGGCAGCTTTCTTAGAGAAGAAGGCGCAAGTAGATAAAAAATTGTTCTCAGACTTTGATGAGCTTAGCGAAGCCATCGAACGTCTTACTCTTGATGTGCAGAACCGTGCGGTTCAACTGCCTATAACTACACGCGGCATAGGCCTCACCCTTTATGCAACGGCCCAGCGCATAACTGCGCAAGTTGAAGTTCCTCCACCCCCAATTGGCAGCATGTATCGTGTAGCTTTAGCTATGCTTGAAGAGAAGATGGAGATTGTTAACTCCCAGCGTAATCAAGCTGAAAATGCGATCCCAGGTTTTACAACCGTAAGGATGAACTCAGACCTTGCAAAGATGATTAAATCTAATTCAGTGCATTTGGCTCCCATCACTGGTATTATCAACTGTGTAGGTAACTTTGAATATGAGAAAACGGAGTACTATCCCGTATTCTCCAATAATATTACTCCTTTGAATGTTAGAATTAATAATTTACGCCAATATGTCAAGCAAATGTATTGGCTGCTTGGACCTAAATCCAAGCTCTCAACTGAAAATAAAGTCCTGCTGTATAAAACAATCCTTATGCCCATCTGGAGATATGGTACCCAACTCTGGGGGTGCGTCAAGAAAACAAATATAAATATTATACAACGAGCACAAAACAAAATTCTTCGAGCCCTTGTAAATGCACCTTGGTTCGTAAGTAACCGAACCCTACACCAGGACCTCAACATACCGTTCGTGACGGATGTAATAGAAAAGTCAGCATCAGACTACTTTGCAAAACTTCCCGGACATGAAAACCACCTCATCCTACAACTCATGAACCCTCTACCAACAAGAAGGCTGAGCAAACAATGGCCTATAGATCTGAACTGATGAGGAATGCAATTCAAGTCATCCCAGTAAACCCAAAGGGAATCATCGCTGGATGAAGACCCTTACATGCCTCAACAGACAACACATTTACTTAATACTCTTATAATGCCGGAGTAGATTGTAAATTTGCAGTTTTAATAAAAAAAAGAAGGTGGTGATAAACACATGCCAGGTAAATATATCTACATATATATACTTTACCTAGGATTGAATAATACTTTCCCTATTTAAATTGACAGGTAGTAAGTAGTTGACAACTAATAAACAACATCCTGAAATTTGCCCTGTTCGATTATTTAATAAACTTATGTCAAAAAGAACTGCTAACATTAAAACTAGCAGGTTATCTCTGACACCTAATAAAAATTGGAATTTATTAAAAAATGGAACTTGGTACAAAGATTGTCCTCTTGGAATAAACACCTTAAGCAAATGGACTGGTCTCGGAGCGGAAAACATAGGGATGGATACATATATCTAATACTTAACTATATTGCTAGCGGCTATGAGTGGGAAACTGACCAAGGAAGTGAGACAGACAACCAACTCTTCAATGTATAATGATGAGCTGTGTGCAAGCGCGGCGGCGTCGTCCAGCCAATGGGGAAGTGGGCAAGTTTAAAATTCGCTTTTAAAGGCGGAGTTCGAATTCTCACGCATGCGCACGAAACGCGTTATACTCTAAGTGAGACTATGTCGGCGCCGTAATGTTTTCTGACGTTTCCAGGCCCTACTAGCAATATATGTGTATTATATATATGGATGGATACCAAAAGAAAGAAAATTACCAATCATTCAAACCGTTCTTCTGCTGTTAGCAATTTATCAAGTTCTGGCGCTAACTTACAAGAGATCATAAAGCTAACTGGGCATACTGCAACTAGTTCGCTAGAGCCCTACCTTAAACTAAACGAAGAACACCGCTTAACAATAGTTTCTGGAATTAGACAAGGAAATGAGGGTCCTGGTCAAGAACCTGAAACATCCTGTAATAATAATAATCAAAATATTTTCAACTACACTAACTGTACGTTTAATATTTACAAATAAACTCATCACACGTTGTTTATTAAATCGTGATATAATCTAGCCGAATGCAACTCGTGTTTTCTTGATTATCAAATCATTTCTATTTCTATTTCCACTCGATAAATATCTCGTGTAAACAGAAATGATTATTTGATAATCAAGAACCCACTAGTTGCATTATATATGATGAGCCTAACGTATGGAAATTAAAAAACTCGTGAGAATGCGACAGCTAAACTCAGCCTAGAATAAAGACCTATAATGTGAGTTAAATATATATTAATATTATACTTTACTATATTTTTGTTACTACTCATATGTTTGTATTACAAATAAATAGATATTAGGTTAGAGTAAATTCTTTATTTGGAGCACATTTAATAATATTTAATAATATTTATCTTTTTTTTTCATCTTAGCATTAGGCATATAATATAATTTTGTTTTTAATTTTATGTCAAGGTTTAGATGGTAGAACAGATAAGGATTTGGCCTTATCTGAATCTCGCCTTGTGGTTGAACACTATATATACATACACATATATTTATATTTTTACGTTTATTGTTATTGCTGTTACAAATGTGCTCAATAAAGGTTATTATTATTATTATTATTATATAGATTTTATTTTGAAAGAGTCTTTACCTTCGTACTCCAGTATCAAATATGAAAAATGAAAGGTCTACACTGCCAAGAAAATTTAAATCAAAGGCTACCGCAAGTCGTATAGAAATGAAATTAACTGTTATTTCCAAAATGGCGGGAAATAATTTAGGAAGCATCAGCGTTTTAGCTTTCAATTAGAGCTAAATAAAACTGGACGCTCATAGAGTAACACGTTTGAGGGCAAGTTTTATATTTGATATAAATTGTAATATTATTGTATTTATTAGGGATGGAGTAGTAATACTGTTTGCGGTATATATTTGTTTTTGTGTTTTATGACCCTTGTGGTACTGTGATATGCAAAATGTAAAGATTGGCAGTCTCAGAGTCACGAATTTAAAAATCGGAGCTAACGAAGGGAAAACTGCAACGAGCCCGTAAAAAGGTGTTCTTATGGGAAGATTAAAAGTGGAATTAAACTTTAGTATGCTACTAGATAACGAAGAACAAGGTAGTCAAAAAATGTGCGCTCAAGGAAACCACTAACAATGAAATTTTTAATAAATATCTAACGTCTATTGCATAGTACAGGGATGGCCAAGAGGCCGACCGCGGTCTACCGGTCGACCGCGAAGGCAATTTAGGTAGCCCGCGAGAGTCAAAATAAACTGAACAGAAAAATATTAAAAACTAATAATATGTACCTATTCGCGCTAAGAACACTGACTATAGGTACTCACACGCTTTGATCGGTCGTAACGTGGTAGTATTGTTGTGTGCGTGTGTGTGAGTCAGTCGTGTAAACGCGTCCGTACATTGCTGTCTCTTTTCTTTACATTTCGCATTGTTTTATCTTTTTATGACCTCGCTCACGAAGGATCGGCCAGGTAATAGTCAGTACTAGTTTCGACTTGAGTGTGCGAACGTATTTACAATTAATTTTGTTGCGTTGCGACTTGTGACTTAGTGTTTTTAACTATTTTATCAGAATGAGTGGGCCATCTAGTTCGAGTGCAAAAAAAAAGTAAGACTTAGCATTATCACAGTGAGTGGGAAGAGGAATTTTTTCGTTATGGTCAAGGACAAATGTGTGTGCCTAATCTGCAACTCAAGTGTAGCATTACCGAAAAGAGCAAATGTTGAAAGGCATTTTAAAACTACACATTCCAAATACGCCACCGATTTTCCATTTGGCAGTGAAAACCGAAAGATAAAAGTACGTGAATTAAAAAGCAGCTTAAGTGCACAAAAATCTTTTTTTACGAAACCAGACTCGAAATCAAAAGCTGCAACACTGGCGTCATTTGCTGTTACAGAAATATTAATAAAACGAAAGAAACCTTTCGAAGATGGAGAAATGATCAAGGAAGCCATGCAGAGAGCTGAAGAAGCACTTTTTAATGACTTTAAAAACAAAAATGAAATTATTTCAGCAATAAATAACATTTCACTTTCACGAAACACAGTAATGCGACGCAGTGAAGCCTTAAGTGAAAATTTGGAACAATTACTTAATGAAGACTTGCAGAAATGTTGTTTCTTGGCACTACAGTTTGATGAATCCACCAATGTAACCGACATTGCTGAATTGTGCGTTTTCGTGCGTCTAGTTTTTGAAGAAATGATAACAAAGGAAGAAGTGTTGACAATGATTCCATTGAAGGGGCAAACCAGAGGTGAAGATATCTTCAGATCTTTTAAGAGTTTTGTAGAAAAAAATGAATTTCCGATACACAAACTAGTTGCTATCACGACAGATGGAGCACCCGCTATGCTGGGACAAAGAGTTGGTTTTATTTCATTGTGCAAAAATGATGACAACATTCCAAGTTTCACCAACTATCACTGCATCATACACCAGCAAGTTTTGTGCTCTAAAATTCTGGAATCAGATGTTATTATGAAAATTGCTTTTAAAATAGTTAATTGTATTCGAGCCAGAAGTTTGCAAAGGCGTCAATTTCGAGCTCTTCTTGAAGAGACAGAAGCCGAACACTCAGACCTTTTGCTACATACAGATGTTAGGTGGCTTAGCCGTGGTGCCTTTTTGAAGAGATTTCGCCAATTACTGCCAGAAATCAAGACATTCATTCAATCAAAAGGAGAAAATGTACCTGAGCTTGAAGATGAAAAATGGCTTATGAAGCTGGCCTTCCTTTGTGACATAACAGAAAAACTCAATGAGTTGAACCTAATTCTTCAAGGGAAAGACAGAACCGTCATTGACATGACATCTTTGATTAAAACTTTTAAAAGTCAAATTCAAGTGCATGCATCTCAATTAAAACGAGGCGAACTAAAAAATTATAAAAAAATGGAAGAAGAATGTACGCACAATTCAAATCGAGACTTTAAAACTCTTGCTGAACAGCTGGAGAATTTGCACCTGGAGTTGGAAAGAAGGTTTGCGGATTTTGCCGCTCTCGAAGAAGTGCTAAGTTTGATGGTATTCCCTTTTAATGAAAATATTGACATTGACAGCTAGACCGTCAAAATCGGCAACTTAACCGATACTGAATTTGTTGTGGTCGAAGAAGAAATAATTAAAATGAGAAGCGACATATTTTTGAAAGCTAGAGCATCTGGTAGTGCAGATTTTTGGAAACTGATTTGCAAAGAAAAGTTTCCATGCCTAAGAAAGGTAGCTTTATATTTGACTTCGTTTTTTGGTTCTACTTATCTTTGCGAATCAACATTTTCAACTATGAATGCAATAAAAACCAAAAATCGTTCCCGCTTAACAGACGCTCACTTAACTTCCTGTTTGCGCATCGCAGTTACTTCGTACACTCCCCAATATGATAAACTTGTGGAGAATATGCAGTGCCAAACATCCACCCAAAAGCGTAAAACGCAATGAAAGATGCGAATTTTGTATGTAATATTTAATTAATAATACTTACAAATTTATCACAAAAATGTTTTATTTCTCTCTTCTAAACTCTACCTTGCAGACGACCGCTAGAAATATTTTCGAACACAAGTAGATCTCACAGGTCAAAAGTTTGGCCACGTCTGGTATAATAGAATAAGCCAACGCCTCTCGTTGAAAAGAGAATATCCAGAAGATTAATCAAATCTGATGTTTTAGATTAAGTTAAAGGTAAAAAGTTTGTAATAGAGTGATAATATGAAGACGAACTTCAAGTGGATATGGATAAAATTAATGCCGATCGCGAGTCAGAACTGGTCTCTTGCTTTAAATCATCTAAACATTGATAACGCAATCGATACTTTTTACAATATTCTTTATTCGGTTATTGATAGACATGTAGAAAAACGTACTCCTAAGCACAACGACAAATACCCACTATGGTTCTCACGCGAGTTAATACTTTTAATAAAAGAAAAAACTAAAATTAGAATTAGAATAAAGTCTTACAACAGGGACTGTGACAAAATACGTTTTAACTTTCTTAGATCTAAGATTAAGTATTTAACCGATCAGTGCTACACTCGCCATATAGATAAAATAGAAAAAAATATTCAATCGAATACTAAACAATTTTGGTCTCACGTTAGGCAGAATAAAACCGATTTTGGACTTCCATCTAAAATGACTGACAATGACACTTCCAGTAATATTCCAACAATAATAGCCAATTATTTTGCAGTTCATTTTTCATCAGTTTGGAAACCTGCTGCATTTAAACCAATGCAAAATATTAATACACCCTCACCGGATATTCTCTTTTCTGAATTATTACTAAGTCAAAATGAAATACGGGATACTCTTTCTAATCTCGACGTTTTTAAATCTAAAGGCCCTGATGGTACTGATCCATATTTTATAAGAAATTGTTCTCACACTTTATGCTATCCTCTACAGCTTTTGTTTAATAAATCATTGAAATGTGGTGTATTTCCAACTAAGTGGAAGTTAGCTTATACGAGCCCTGCCAACTATATGTTCGGACACTTAGCATTTTCTAATTAAAAAAAAATGATATGTCCGCAAAATAAAAATTCTAAATACAATTTTTCATTTATATTTATAAACATTTATACAAGAGCAACAACTTTCAAGGCTTAAGTATAATTAAATAGCAATTATGTGGCTAAATTATGACAAAATCGAAAAGAAACCTATATTTTGCTGACAACTAAATGTTCGGACATGAACTGATAAATACGTTAAAATCTAGAGGGTCATGCGTAAACAATATAAAACAATTGTGAAGTGTCAAACGAGCGTGTTATCGTTATTGGTAATGTGGTTTAGTTCACTTTAGAAATAACAATGGGCCGTGGCGTTGCATTATCTATCAAAGTTCGTGAAAAAGCGTTACGAAGGAGATTCATTGCGTAAAATTGCTTCGGACCTTAATGTGCCAAAATCTACTGTTGAGGGAATAATTAAAAAATTCTGCGATAGAGGCAGTATTGAAATTGCTGGAAAAAGTACTGGACGCCCTCCAATAGTTACATGTCGAAGGCTGTTGGTTAAAATTTGTAAAAAAACACGACGTTCATCATTAAGAGACATTACACGTCAATGGAATCAGGAAACTGGATTAAGTGTGTCGCGATAGTGCTGTAGGAAATGGATACGCAAATGTGGTCTTGGTTTTTAAAAGGTAAAATTACACTAGTCGTCGGTAATACACCTAAAATACTGAGTACACCTTTGTTACAGGCCAATGAAAAGCCATTATTAACGGCCATACAAAAAAAAGAAAAGGTTAGCGTGGGCAAAAGAAAGGCTCCACTGGATAGAGGAAGATTGGAACAGGATCATTTTCAGTGACGAATCGAAATTTGAAGTATCAGTAGGCGATAGTCGGTCTCGTGTGATCCGAGTAAAAAGCGAAGCATTCCATCCCGACTGCTTGAAACGAACTGTAAAATTCGCAAAAGGTGTAATGGTGTGGGGATGTATGTCGTCCAAGGGGTTAGGGACGTTGGAGTTCATCCACGGGAACGGTAATGCAGAGAAATATCCGAAAATACTGTCGGAAAACCTGTTGCCTAGTATCGAAACATTGTACCCAGATGGAAATTTCATTTTCCAGCAGGATGGCGCATCTTGCCACACAGCTAGGTCGACTAAAACTTGGTTTATAAATAATAATATAAGTGTTCTGGACTGGCCTTCGAGCAGTCCAGACCTTAATATTATAGAGACAGTGTGGCACAAGATGAAGAAGAACCTTAGGGCACATCCGCAAACGACGGTGATGGATTTACGCACTAAACTGCTGGAAATTTGGAACAACTTTGAAAGGGATGAATGTCAAAAACTTGCTCGTAGCATGCCTCAAAGAATTAGAGCCGTCATTAAGGCAAAAGGCGATGTTACATCATACTAGTATCAGATACTACTAGCTAGCCCGAACATTTAGTTGTCAACAAAATATAGGTTTCCTTTCGATTTTGTCATAATTTAGCCACATAATTATACTTACGCATTAAAAGTGTTTGCTCTTGTATAAATGTTTATAAATATAAATGAAAAATTGTATTTAGAATTTTTATTTTTCGTACATATCAATTTTTATTAGAAAATGCTAAGTGTCCGAACATATAGTTGTCAGGGCTAGTATTACGCCTATTTTTAAATCAGGCGATAATTCAGTGGTAAGTAATTATCGACCTATTTCGAAGCTCTCGGTATTTGGAAAGGTATTTAAAAGCATAATAAACAAATACTTAATATCTTTTATGGAAGCTTATACAACTCCCAAGCAACATGGATTTTTAGTCAAAAAATCAACAGTAAGCAATTTACTTATCTTTTCAAATTATCTTGCTGAGAGGTTCGGGGAAGAGCTTCAGGTCGACACGGTGTATACAGATTTTAGCAAAGCCTTCGACAAGGTCAACCACGCATTTCTTCTTCAAAAACTTTTATATTACGGCGTTACAGGAAATTTACTGCAGTGGTTTACATCGTATCTCACTAACAGAACACAGATGGTTGTAGTAAACGGTTTTAATTATAATCTTCATTACGTTAAAATTTATATTGCATAAGAAAATCACAAGCAGCACAAATAGCGAAAGACAAAGAAACCATTCAACAGAAATGGGCTTTAGGTATCAATGTTCTTAAAAAACCGATGGTTTTAAAATTGATAAAGCCTGGGTTGGTGGCTCAGTGATTAAGCATTCTAACTACTGATCTAAGGTAACGAGTTCGATCCCCGGTCGCGGTGAGGTTTTTAAAAATAAAAAATGCTGATGAAAGGCTCTACGAAATGTCATCAATCGGTAGTAATGCAAAACCATGGGTTCCATTGCACCATGATGTGTAGCATGTGAAAAACCACTTGCTAGGGTTGGAACTCCTTAGTCTCGGCAAAATTCTAAGTAGGACTTTGATCAGATAACTACAGCAGTCGGTGTCTAAGGTACCTGGTACTCTGCACGCCTAGACCTTGCCCATTAGAAAACAATTAATAAAATTGATAAAATGCGTTGTAAGATTTCTGCACGCGCGCAAAGTCAGAACAACCGAAATCAGGACCTTTATTGAATGCTAAAGCCAAAGAAATAGCCGAAAAATGTAATGTAATAATTTTAGTGCTTCTGATGGTTGGCTGAAAAAGTGGCGAAAAAGGCACAACATTAGTTTTAAGTGCAAGTCAGCTGAATCTGCTGATGTAAATCAAGAAGCCGGTAATCACTTTATGAAAAAGCTTCCTTCTACGTTACTTGGTTACCACAAGGAGGACATGTATAATGGAGATGAAAGTGGACTTTTTTCGTGCACTACCTGATAAAACTTTTAACTTTAGAAAAATGTGCGGTTGGAAAAATGTCTAAAGAGAGAGTAACAATTATATTTTGTGCAAACATGCCTGAGCAGAATCGTGAGTTATTGGCTATCGGAAATGCGGCTCGACCTCGATCATTCAAATGTTGCTATCAAGGATTTTCCGGCCAAATAGAAATCGAAAAAAAAGGGCTAGACGACTCGCGAAATTATAAGCGGATGGCTGTCAAAACTAAATAGAAAACTGGGCATTCAGAAGAGAACAATTTTGTTATTTTTAGACAATGCGGCATCTCATCCTCGAGGGGTAAAAATCATCATTATCATCATCACCTTCCTTTCAAGGCATAGACATTATATGCCTGTTCCGAATTTCATAAATCACTCCACCGTTTTCTGGGACGTCGCAGCCCTTTCCCTCTTGGTCGGTATGCCATGGCTTTCTTGGGGATTCGTTCTTTTCCCATCCTGTTGACATATTGTGTCCATTTCTCGCGTTATTCTGTTATTTTGTCGTTGATGGCATAGATTTCTAAGTCGTTCCTTATTTCAGTATTTCTTATATGGTCTTCTTTTGTGCATCCTTTTGTTTTCCGAAGGAATTTCATTTCTGATGCTTGTATTCTGCTTTTATCTCTCTCTGATGTTACCCATGTTTCGCTTCCATACAGAAGTTGTAACCGGGCGTCGGTTAGAAGATTTGAATTTCGGTTCCCGCGCTCGTGAGAGTTGACAATGGTCAAAAGGCCGGAGGGTTGTTTCTTGGGAGGCAAATTTAGTCGGGTGCCTAGCAGCAAGGCGAACGGTCGAGTCGTGGGGCTAGTTGGCTCAATTTAAGCAGCTGCAAACCCAGTGCCCTAAACTTGGTGCTTGCCAGTAATTACGCGCGGGCCCACACTAATGGTGAGGCATTAACACCCCATGAAGGAGCTTGGCCTGCAAGGCGGAAGGTTAGAGCTTCCGTATCCTCGCTCTCACACCCGGCTGTCGCGTGTCAAATTCATGACACGTGGTGATGTGGTGAGCACCACGCATTAGACAGCCGCATTATTACCCCTTGTTCTTTCGAACGCAGGTTCCCAATTATTTAAAGCGAC
>CALNHX010008533.1:0-59504 GCA_940337035.1 Agriotes lineatus | reverse complement strand
GTTCTTCGCCTACAAGAGTTTTCAGGATTATTTATTGAATGTATTACCATAGAATTTATTGCGCCAACGTTTAATAAGGAATAAAAAATAACCATTGGCCACCTTTGGTGGCGTTATAGTCCATTGTACTGTTTGAGGCTTTCGCGGTTACTCTAATTATTCTCCTTAGCATAGAATTTCGGCTTAGACCGCGTAGTATTTGTAGATGAACACCCAGCATTCTCTGGCTTAATGTGCCTTGCACCTTGTAAAGTCGAGCAAAAACCCGCGCGATGGCCATGCTCTTTGGTGTCTCGTGCTGTTTGAGTATCTTGAGAACGTTTCGCAAGACCTTGCAGCTTGTATCATCAGAGTGAAAGTCGCAGTGCAAGGCACATTAAGCCAGAGAATGCTGGGTGTTCATCTACAAATAGTACGCGGTCTAAACCGAAATTCTATGCTAAGGAGAATAGTTATAGTCCATTATTATTTCCGGTTTATTTGTCACTGAATCTATATTGTCATCATGATGTAAACTTGAAACCAGCAATACATTACGTTGTCTCTTCGGGATATAGGATACAAGTGTAGCATTATTACGGAAGCCAAACATGCTCGAATGAACTGGGCAATTTTTAGCAAAAACAAACTCCGGTGGCAACTCTCTTTTGTTCTTTTTGATCGTACCCAATAAGGTAAGTTTAAAGTCTTTATTTAATGTTTCTAGTAACGGCATACTGGTAAACCAGTTATCTACTGTAACATTTCTACCTGTTCCTTTTATTGGTTCACATAAACGTTGTACCACAAAATTAGGAGAATTGTGTACACAATAGGGTCCTGGTGGTTGCTGTCCTAAATATAGTTCCATATTGGAAACATAAAAAGTTTTTGAATCTACTAAGGCAAAAATCTTTAAACCATATTTATTCGGCGTATTCGGCATGTATTGCCTAAAACTGCATCTTCCCCTGAATGCCTCAAGTTTCTCATCGATTGTAACAAACTCGAATGGGGTATATGCAGTTTTGCAATTACTAACAAATGACTCGAACAGTTCCCGAATTGGAGCTAACTTATCTAGTTGCTTCCATTCTTCGCGAGTTGCCATTTCATCAAATCTCAAGTGCTGCAAAAGAAATTGAAATCTCGATCGTGACATTACTAATCGAAATATTTCGACACCTGTGCCATTACTATCCCACTATTCTTCCATATTCAAGCGACTCGATTTCAGTACCCCCGCCAAGTATAATAACCCAAATAGAGCTTGAATTTCCAATACATTCGTGACTTTAGCATCTCTCACTCTACCATAATTATGTTGTGCAGATTCAATATGTTTATTTGTACAATCAACAATAAGAACCAATATCTCATGAGTAAAAAAATGTTTCCAAATATCTAACGGTTTTTTAATATTTTTTGGCGCTGCTTTGGCACCGGGCAAGTGTTTGACTATATTCTCGGACCTTGTTCTCACTGTCTTTGGTGGCATATGTTTTCTCCATTTTGTCTCATCTTTCCCAACAAAGGATGGGCCTCCCAGATTTTGATTCAGCTCTTTGTCAGCATCGGAAAGTTCTTGTTCGGTATCAGTATCGGTGTCTTGAGTTTCCAACAAATCCACTTCACCTTCTTCTTCTTCATCATCATACTCCACATTGATGTCGTCAACCTCATCTGACAAACACTCCTCCATTAACTTCCTCAAACGCTCTTGTTCCTTTTCATACGTCGACATTTCATATATTGATAAAAATAATGAAACAGAATTCACATTGAAAAGTACCTTCAACTCTATAAATTAATGGTTTTCCCAGGACTGGTATGCTCGCTGCGGACTGATACTCCGCATTCGTCAATAGAAACGTAACAAACACACCTATCAAAATGCAACTCTGAACTAACACCCAGCAAGCAGACTTAGGAAGGTACAAAAGGCGACAGCATCGCAGAATGGGGGGTGCGCAAATAAAATTAAAAAACCTTTTAGCGCGGACTGACACTCCGCGTAGCGAGCCCCGGAAGGTTAAGAAGTGTAGAAAGAAAGAAATATGCGGGACTGCTTGCTAATCGCAATAAAAACAGTGGTAAAACGTTTATCTTTATCGATCGGGCGGGTTAAAGGCGCTGCCTCTTGTTTTGAACTTTTGGAGATGTAAGCAAGTAAAAAATTGTTTTATAGCTTGCGCGTTTGCAGTTTTTAGGCGTTCAGGTTTCAGGTCCCCAGAATTTGATAATTTGATATTTTTTATGATAGGAGGTAGGTACGCCATAACCAAATGGTGCTTTTAGTACAACCTGCTTTGTTTATGAGTTATGACGTATTTATATTTACAGAATTTCGAGCACTGCGTAGGTCGCTGGGACCTTCTTATTTACACAGGCGTATATCTTTTCGAACAGACGTACATAACTTGAATATTAGAAACAAAGGTCTGATCACCCGTCCACTTCACACAACTGCTCTCTTCGAACGTTCTTTTTCTTACTGTGCTTATAAACTTTATAACGCTGTTCCTGCTGATTTTAAGAGCCTTAGTGTGATTTCGTTTAAAAAACATATGCGCCGTCATCTTTTCGAGAGTCAATAGAGTCGATAAAGTTAAATGTCTAATGCAGTTAAATTCCCATGTTAGTGTGTTGCAAGTTGATTATTATTATTTTTTTGTAAATTATGTATTTTGTTTTTTCGCGTTTGCACGACATAGTTTTAATGTTGATTACAAGGTTTGAGTGGGAGATCAGTAGTAGTTTCACTACATTACTGAACTCTGCCTTGCGATTTTCGGTCTAATGTTATTATACATTTTTAGTACATTACTATTTTAATTTTTACTCTTTTTGCTCAACAATATATTTTTTTAACTAATGTAATATGTAACTCTTCAGTGTCATTATTATTATTATTTGTTTATGTCTAGACCGAAAATAAAAGTACATTATTATTATTATTATTATATGGCACGTAGCACCTTTGAATAGAGGTTTTATATTCAAAGCGTAGTACGTATCAGCATGAGGTTATTTTTCATTCGAATACTTGGAACGAAAACCGAGTTACATATGTTATTTCAATAACCGGATAACCGGTTATTTTTCATTCGAATAAGCCCATCACTAATCCCAACGTTCAATTCAGTGCAAGTTTTTAACTTTCAAATATACTCTTTCGCTTTCCCTCCGATAACGTGTCCCATTGCAATGTTTTCTTGATTATTTTCATTGTATGTGCCATCCTGTAAGATACAAAAACATGGAAGATCAGCATGGCCGATATCGTTAACGATGCTTTGAGAAACAATTTCCGCCATTATGATAATCAAATTATTGTGTCTAACGATACTAGCCCAATAAGTAAGCGTAGAAATTAATATCCTTAGCAAGCTCTGGCTAGCGGTCACGGCAGGCTCAAAATTTTCCAGGGCAGGCTCGGCCTGCCCTGGCGTACCCCTGGCTACGGCCCTGGAAAATTCGGCACTTGTTGGTAGAGCTCGTTTATTTGTGATCTCATTCAGATTAACGGTTAGATTAGAATGGCAATTAGTCGAGCGATGGCCGTTTTGTTTGCAAAGAAAGCATTTCATGTAATCAAGTTGTAGAAAGATTCGGTATGTGTCACCTTAATATTGAATTAGTAACGAATTTGGCAAGGGAACGTCAGTGTTTGGCATATAAAATACTGAACCTCGAAAGCTTATTATATGCATGTAGCCTGCTTCCTGCAAACCTGCTCTGATAAAATTAACCGAAGAATTTAATTTACTTCCTATATCTGTTAGTGATTTTTCTATAACTTCATGTGGTATTGAAGGACACGCGTTAGAAATTTATTATTAGTTTTGAAGACGGTGATATCATTTTTCGAATATTTACGTCATGTCTTGATATGTTAATTGCAGCGTACTCTTCTGTAAAGGTGTTGACTAAATTTTTACTTGATAGATATATACATATCCTCCAACGCAGTTAGGACATTGCCATATTTTCTTAGCTTTCAATAGCTTATTATAACGACTTTCAGCCACCGAACATTCAAAGTGATGAGATTTATCACACACGGTGCATATTGCACTATCGAGGGATTCTATCAAAAGTTCACAGCGAGCACACTTTTTCACGATTTGTGGTGGCGACATGGCCGATATGCATAAAACGTTCTATGATACACTTCACTTATTTTAGATAATAAGTATTTTGTACAAATATTAAACCTTTTACGTAAATTTTTAACAGCTTAAGGCTGGCGTTTGGCTTATGTTAAAATAATAGGGACAGATTGATACATAGGAATCACGTATTATCGATTTACATGCGTCGTAGGAAGTTAAACAAGACTTCATTTCAAAGACGAATGTTGGCTGCTTATCGTAAGCTATTTTATAAATGGTAAAATATTCGCTTGCGCTGTAAAGTTGTATTTAAAATATGGAAGCTTTTGTAGCCATTTTTCATTTGCATTTTTGCCATTCAACAGTAAAATATACTTGTGCAAAATAGAAAACAGAAACTGTAAAATAGCTTGCAAGAAGATATGATTTTTGATCTTTCATTTAAGACCTCATTGAACTATTTCTGACATTTAGTTTTTGATAATACGTGATTCGTAAAAAATTTCAAGCGGTTGTTCATTTAGGGCGACTATTTCATTGCAATCGTCGGAAATTCGTGTCGGTTTTGTAAACACCTGATAAAATTTCCACAAAAATAGGGCACATATAGATCAGCCATTGTAAGACAGATGTCGCTTCAAAATCAAGGCTGTGAACATTGCACGAATAACGGGAAATTTTAACTTGAAGTATAGTGGGTAATCCGACATTTACAATACGGTAAATAACGAATCCAAATGACAGTGGATGGTTGATATTAGAGAGCAGATTTCTAAATATTTTACCATACGTAATAATTAATAGCTGAACAGAAACGCTTAGAATGAAATACGAATTATAGATACAAAATATAAAAAGCTACTCATAACTCCCAAGGGATTTTTGAAATTATTTCTCCCTCTAACTCAGTGGTTCCCAAACTTATTTGGCTTACCGCCCCCTTTTCAGAAGAAAAATTACTCAGCGCCCCCTGGAAACCTACATTCTTTAAGCGAACAAACAGAAAGATATTGTAGTGGTAGCCTCTTGAGACTGATAATTATCTATTAGAGGTAGGAAATTATTTTGAAAGAATAAATTAATTCGCAATTAAAAAGTACAAGGAAGGATTTATACTTTAAAAGTACAACATAAATATTTGAGAATTGTTTAATGAATGATACATTAGATACATTTACTGTTAAATTGTGAATAGTTTATTAAAAAGGTTCGAGCATATAAGTTGATTTAGTTGGGATAGTTGTTGGGTAACATCAGAGCTTAGATTTTAATTTGTAGGTATTAACTGACAATCGGAATAACTAAAGTGAAAGACAAACTCAAATGATTATCTGAAAAAGTCAATTATGAAATGTTATAATGAGATATACCATATAGAAATTTTGTATAATTTATTATTGCTAGAGAAAATTATATTTTTAAGATAAACAAATCTTTTCTGAATTTGTAACCTGTATTTTGAGTAAAAGCAAATTTGAATAATAAAAGCCCTTTATTATAATGGTATTTACTTTCTGGATGGTGTATTAAAGGGCGTGATCAAGTAAAATTAAAGAAAAGGAGAATAAACAGACTGAATAAATAAAGTAACAAATGGTATGAAGAAGAATAAGAACACTTAATAATGGTAAATAGTCTTCATGGAATAAATAAATCTGTAACTTGCATTTTATGTGTTTATTTGGAAAATAATGTTACACTATGTTACACAATAGATGAAATATGTACGAATGGTTTTTCTAAATCTTCTTATCTTCTCTTCCTTCTTTAACCTTTCACCGCCCCCTTACTTTTATTCACCGCCCCACAAATGCACCCGAAGCTACTATCGCCCCCCTGGATCGTTCCAGCGCCCCCCAAGGGGCGGTATCACCCACTTTGGGAATCACTGCTCTAACTCATGGTAACCATGCAACTGTAGGCAACGTCTTAGCAACCATACATTGAGGAAATCCTTTATGTTACTTACATATTCTAATTATAAATGTCATTATGACATTTTGAAATTTCATGCTATTTTTACTAATATTGCTAGTAAATAAAATATTCTATACACCATGGGAGATATTCATGTTCTTTACCTTGCGTAGGCTAGAAGCCCTCGGTCTGTAACACATGAAACCCAAGGGAAAATGGTATATTATGTTATTAGGAGCAAAAGTTATACTTTAACATATAGTATTTTTTGTTCAAACGTTTTTATAACAAATTATTTACAACTTTTGAAGAAAATTGCTTGATCTCGTCAGCGGCAGATAAAGTGTTTTAGATGTCATGGCAATGAAGTGACAGTTTAGCATCATCAATCAAGCAGTATAATGTCACATTTTACTGCCGTTTGAAGAAAAAACATATTGATATCTCCGTTAATGGATGAGTATCTATTATTTTTAGGTTGAAAAGGAATGTTTTTCGGCAACCGTCTTTAAAGTCATTACTACCAGAATTTGTCATTGAAGTAGACGTTTCTCTTACTGAACCAAAAAGTGTATTTTGCAATGCATCACTTTTAGTTCCTAGGATTAATAGTACATTGTTTTATTAGAATTAAAAGTGGCACTTCATTTGACGAGCAATTATGTATGCATTTGCAAGGCGAAGCGCACAGTGCCCAAGCAAATGCAAAAATTGCAAGTCAAACAGGGTCACTTTTAATCCAAATAGTACTCATACATACTATTTTTCTGCAACCTAGAAAAGTACAAAATATTAAAAAAATTTGAATTATTGATTACTTTTGACGTTTTTCATTTAAAAATCATTATTAAAACTACATTCACAACCGACCAAATGGAAGTTGCTTTTAGTTCCATTGAAGTAAAAGTACTTTTAATCCTAGGAACTAAAAGTGTTACATAGCAACATACACTTTTTGTGTCAGTAAGAGAAACGTCAACTTCAATGACAGATTTTGGTATTAAAAGTAATTACTTTTGGTTGGAAAATACTATTTTATTTGAGAAGCATATAATGTAGGCTATATTACACGAAGATGAAATCGTCCAAGTGCAATACAGCCATTATATGCAAGTCAAGTGCAATAATTTATCTACAACTATATAGTTTTTGATAATAACTAGGTACCTAATTAATCAACTTGATAATATATTTCAAATTTTCTGCCAATTAACAGCACACCGGAATGACTTTGCAACACCTTACAAGATAACAGATACAGTTACCAAATTTTACTGCGATATATTGGTAAATGTTATAACGTTTTTTTTTTTTCGTTTATTGATAACCTTTACAATCTGTCATCTAGTGACATTCAGTAAATATTTTTAACTTATAAGTAATTAAAAACTTAGCATGTTGAAAATATTCCATTGAACATTCTCTTATCTAAAACATAACAATTTTGATTTTGTACATAAACAAGAGTAACATGAACAGACTTGATAGAACATCATATTTCATATAAAACGGGTGGGCAGATCAGACGGTTTATACCTTTTGAGCCTAGGTTCTTCGTCTTCGCTATCCATAAGGCACTCCGCGAGTATATTTGGGTGAGCACTAAGCCGATCCCGGTAACGAACGCTGCACTTTTGTATTTCTTCGGTAATTGTTGTAATACCTAGTTCCCGACGTATTGTCTCATTCGGAACTTATCTACCAAGGGGCGTTAACTAAGGATCGCAATACTTTTGATTGGAAGCGTTTTAGTATCTCGATGCTTGATTTGCTTGCTGTACCCCATAGCTGGACTCTATATGTCCATATTGGCTTGATAATAGTTTTATAAAGTAATATCTTGTTTTCTATGGATAACTGAGAGTGGCGCCCTAACAGCCAGTACATTTTTTGGAATTTTAAGCCCATTTGCTTCCTTTTTGTGAAGATATGTTTCTTCCACGTCAGTCTCCTGTCCAAGTGTAACCCTAAATATTTTACGCTGTCATTCTGTGGTATTTGTTGGTTGTACAATACTGCATCAGGACAAGTGCATCTTCTTGTTGTGAGAGTTACTTGTACTGATTTGGTTTCATTAATATGTATACGCCACTTCTTAAACCATAATTCTAGGGCATTTAAATGATCTTGGAGATAATTAGACGCTATATTTGGATCGGTATGTGAAGAGAGTATGGCTGTATCATCAGCAAAGGTCGCTAGTGTTGTTCTTGGTGTGGTGGGTAGATCAGCAGTGAAAATAAGATATAAAAACGGTCCTAGTACACTTCCCTGGGGAACACCAGCATTAATCGGAAATAAGGAGGTTTGTGAGTCTCCATACTTGACGAGAAAGTGCCTGTCAGTTAGGTAGGATTTCATGATTTCATAAAGGTCATGGGGTAAGATATTTTTGACTTTAAACAGCAAACCTTGGTGCCAGACCTTGGCTAAGGCTTGTATAACATCTAAAAATACTGCTGAACAGTATTTTCTTTCTTGAAAGTCTTTTAGGATTTGGTCTGTAATTCTATGAACTTGTTGAATAGTGGCATGTTGTTTTCGGAAGCCGAACTGATGGTTAGGTATAATGTTTTTCTCCGCAAGTATTGGTGTTATTTTATGCAGCAGCAGCTTTTCTAGAACCTTGGACAATATGGGTAGAAAGCTGATTGGTCTATAGGATGTCAGTTCATCATTTGCTTTGTTAGGTGTAGGGATAGTTATAATTGCGGCAACCTTCCACTGCTCCGGAAAGTATCTTAATCTTAGGACTGCGTTAAAGAGGTAAGTGATATAAATAAAACCTTTTTCCTGTAGTTCTTTTAGAACTTGGCCTGTGATTAGATCATAACCTGGCGCTTTGTGTGGATTCAATTCCTTCATGATTACAGCGTTAACTTCATTTACTTTAAATTGCTTCACTGGTAGGCACATTTGGAATGGCGCTTCGAGATACTGATAAGTTGTATTTTCTTCATCTCTTGATATTCTAGAGTCGAAAGGGGTAAAAACACTAGTAAAGTGTCTTGCAAAAGCGTCAGCCTTTTCTTGATTAGTTCTAGCCCAGGTATTGGCATCAAGACGAAGAGGTGATATGTGTTGTGGTTGTTTTTAGCAATTCTCTGCCCTTGGTTGTGGTTAGTCTTGATCCCCATTGCACGTGTTTTGCGTTGAAATCACCGCCTGAAATAAATCTATTTCCCAGTGTTTGGAAATAATCTTCGTATTGCTGCTGTTTGTTATTATGCCTAGGTGGGCAATAAACTGCTGATATGTTCAGTATTTCCTGCCAATCTTCTATAGCGATGGTGGTAGATTGGAGATGCTGGGGATTATATTTAGGGAGCTCATAGTGTTTAATGGTACTTCTGACTATGATCGCTGTACCAGCATGTGCCGTACCATCAGGGTGCTGCGTAGAATAAATGGTATAATTTGGGATTTTTAAATACGTTTTATTTGTGCAGTGTGACTCAGATATTAATATTATGTCAATGCACTGATTTGTAAGGAAGGTTATCAATTCGTTTTTGTGATTTGTCAAGCCATTGGCATTCCATACAGCTATTTTAAGATATTGAGCCATTATTTTTATTTGACACAAGTACATTTACGAGATTTAGCATCGTTCCCATTTGTTGCATTAGGGTTTTTAGCTAGGGTTTTAGTTCAGTCATATCGTTTAATTCATTTAGCGAGTTATTATTTGATGGCTGTGAAGTATTGTTGCTATTTTGATTGTAAGCACCACTTACTATCTGAGCATGGGTACGGTTTTGTTGATACTGTTGTGTTGGATACTGCTAGATATTTGTAAATTGTCTGTTTCTCAGTGGAGGAAACATTCTTCGTTGAATCTCTTTGTAAATCTGACAGCCTTTACAATTTGCGGGATGATTGCCATTGCAGATGACGCATTTGACATCATTGCTTTTTACCTTGCGTTGGCACTGGGGAGTGGAGTGATTACCAGTGCATTTCACACATCTTGGACTCCTATTACAGAAGTTTTTTGTATGGCCATGGCGTTGGCATCGAGCGCATTACGGTATTTCGCGTTTTGCATTTGGCTGTTCAAATTTTACTATTGAATGAGCTAACTTAGTTATATTATAGATATCTTTATTGGTGTCAGCTGTTTTCAGTTCCACAAAAAACAGAGGTAATGGCGTTTTTGTGAATCTTTGCCGTATATTTGCAATGTTGGTAACTGTATGGCCAAGCGTTTGGAGTTTTATTAAAGGCTCGATAGTTACAACTCCTAATACAAAAATCGGCGGTGGCTTGGGTTCCCTTTTTTATAACGTTTACAACTCAATTTATACTTCCTCTAATGCTATATTTGCCTAAACAGATTTAAAAAACTTTAAATATTGACAAACAAAAAACTATTTTTTATTACACTACTTTATTTTCAATACAAGATGGATAGCAGATACACTGTGATTGAGGTCACCGCCCTGGGCCGAAGTGGTTTATAATTTCGTCTTGATGTCTTGCTTTCGGTCGTACTCGTCGTCTCTATTGAACGAAGATAGTAATTACGTATATAGTAATTATAAAATAAGATTTCATTACCAATTTGATTATGAATGTTGACTTATTAGAGCTTCCACACATTACTGATTTTTTTATAGATAACATTAGTGATTATAGACAAATAACAAAAAACTTTATTAATAACAATTTAGTTAACTTAAAAATTTTACAAACAAATATTAGAAACCTACAGCTGCATTTTACTGAATTAGAAGTTCTGCTTCAATTTTTGGATAGTGATTTTGATATAATTGTGTTAGGTGAATGCTGGGAAATACATAGTACCGCTTTTCTTAATTTAAATGGTTATAAAATTTATCATAATAATAGTAATCCTAATAAATCTGATGGAGTAGTGGTTTACATTCAATCAACTATTATACATGCTGTTGACAGAATAAATATTAATAATCTTATTTTATTGCGAAGGAGTCTTATTCTTAATGACATTAAAATTTCGTTTACGGCTGTATACAGGGCACCTTCTTTTAATGGTAATGACTTCATCCAACTATACTAAAAATCAAATAGAAATTTTTTGTGGTGATGTAAATATTAACACACTCCTAATAAATGATAATTTAGTGGATTCTTACTTAAATTTAATGTGTACTTTTGGCTTTCATCGTTGTATCCACAAACCAACGAGAATTTCCGAGATATCAGAGACGTGTATTGACCATTTCTACCTAAAAGCTTCACTTAATTCGCTTAATAGCCTTCCTCTGACGCTGTCATTTAAAATTTCTGATCATTTTCCTGTATGCTTATATTTAAATTTTAAACAAACGAGCCAATGTATTTTAAAAAAAGGATCACATATCTAAAGAAATAATAGATTACAAAAAATTAAATAATATATTAGAAACAATTCAATGGAATGGTTTAGTTGAGCAAATGTTGACATTGCTTTTGAAAATTTCTTATACATTTTACAAACTGCGATTAAGGATGCTACTATAATTAAAAATGAAAAACAAGGGATATCAACTGAAATTGTGGGACAAATTCATATAAAAAACATTTTATTTAAAACTTATTTACGAAATAAAAACGACCTTAACGCGCACAATAACTATAAAGCACAACGAAACTTGGTGAATAATTTAATTCGGTCATGCAAAAATAATTATTATAAAAATAAATTTGATAATTGTAAAAATTCAAAAGAACTCTGAAAAGTTACTAAAACAGCGGCTAATATAAATCCAAAAAAGTCGATTATAACACGAATTCAAACTGAAGATGGACAAATAATTGATTGTAACGAGGCAATTGCTAATGAATTTAATAGTTTTTTGTACATGTTCCGAATTAGTTGGCATCATAAATAACAAGTCTGGATCAAGCCTTTCAACATAATATCAATGTAAATGAAAAATCATTATATTGGAAACCATTTGATCACTTTGACGTTGAAAATAGTATTAAGAGCTTGAACAACACCTTTTCACGGGGTTCTGATCAATTATCTACAATAGTTTTGAAAAAAATATCAAAGAGTATTTCTTTACCTCTCTCTACATTATTCAATTATTGCCTAACTGAATGGATTTTTCCAAATTGCCTAAAAACTGCTATAGTCACACCACTTCATAACTCTGGTTCAATACTTAAGATTTCAAACTATAGACCAATTGCACTCACGTCTTGCATCTCCAAAATATTTGAAAAGCTTGTCAAAAAACAATTGGAATCATTTTTCAACCTTTGTAACATTTTCTCTGATAATCAATATGGTTTTAGGAATGGGAAATCTACTGAAGATGCTTTGGCTTTTCTGACATCTAATATATATATCGTTCCTTAGACTCTTCTAAGCCTACTCTTGCGGTATTCTTAGATTTGGCCAAGGCATTTGATACAGTTTCTCATCGTATTTTGTGCCATAAACTGGAGATGTACGGCTTGAGGGGGATTGCACTATCACTTATAAAAAGTTATTTAACAGGAAGAAAACAACAGGTCGTAGTTAATAACTCTTTAAGTTCTGCAAAATCTATATCGCGTGGGGTTCCACAAGGGTCAATTTTGGGACCATTGCTTTTTATTATGTATATAAATGACCTTTTGCGCTACAGTCATATGGTTTCCTTTGCAGATGACACTGCTATTGTGATCAATGGTGATTCATGGGATCACGTCATTTCTGATGCCACTAATCATCTTAAGTTTTTATAATATTGGTTAGATAACAATATCCTAACCCTGAATTATGATAAAACGTTTTATATGCCTTTCACAATTTATCATCAAGCCTTGCCTCTCCCAAATCCGTTGATTATTCATTCTTATAATTGTAAAGGAATTAATTGTGTTTGTTCTATTAATATTAAGAAGTCCTCTTCCATAGAATATTTAGGGTTAATGGTAGATCAACATTTAAGGTGGGATGTACACATAGATTACTTGGTAAAAAAATACGTAAATTTATATATCTTTTAGAACTCTCAAGCAGTTTGCTCAACTAAACACTTTAAAAGCGTTTTATTATGGTTATATACAGTCAATATTAAACTATGGAATTCTCGTATGGGGTGGAGCGGCCAGTATACATTTATCTAGAATTGAAGTTATGCAAAAAATGATTATAAAAGTTATTTTTAATAAACCATATTTTATTCCACTTCATTGCTCTTTTGTGAATTTGACGTGAATACATTTTATAGATTATATTTTATTTCAATTGCCAAATATATGTACAAACACAGAAATTCATTAAATTTAGAATTTCCACTACATTTATACAGTACTCGGTTACGCAATAATCTTGTCGCCTATACTCCTCAGATGAATAAGTTTTTGGTCAGCACAATGTTTTATTCATAAAATATACAATTATATCAAAATTAACTCTACTATAGATTTTTCTATACCTTATAGTTCAATAACCTTCAAAAGAAAAATTTGCAATTTTTTGAAAACAGTATCTGAAAACGAAATAAAAAATGTAGTTTCATAAAGTATGATTCTAAATGTTTTCTATTGGAAGTTCTCTTATTTTACTTTATTTATACATTATATATATTGTTGTTTGTGATTAAATAATCCTTGGTTAATGAAATCTCAGAAATTTTGTAATTTGTATATTGTAAATCTTAGTCTTATAGAGGGAATTATTGCACTTCGCAACAATTTGCGAGGCGAATTAGCGAATTGCAGTTAATTTCATTCATAATTGCATGCTTCCATCTTTCTCTTCTTCTTTTATATGTCTAATTACATTTATTTGTATAGTAACTGTATTTTTTTAACTTGTATTTTTGGGAAAATCAATGGTATTATTATTATTATTATTATTATTATTATTATTAATTAATAATAAGTACAAAAAATTTCTAAAAATTTTAACATAAGTTATTACTTATTGCCAACACTGTCATTTGGACCCGAAGACTTCGGGTTTGGCGATCATTCTTTGGACTTGAAATAAAATTCTTCGGGTTAACTAAAGCTGCATACTTGCTTGGATTGCAAAAATTTGTATTTCTAATGAAAACCTCCAGAGCAAAATTCGTTAAAAAGTGCGTAAAGTGACAATAAAACAATTATAGAAAATATTTTTACTTATTTTCTTTCAAATGTAATTTCTTACTAGTCCACTTAACTGCTGAATCAGATTTTTTTAAATTTTGTGTTACGAAATGTGAAAAACATATTAAGTTGTTCTATCAAATTGGTAAATTTCAAAGAAGGAGAATTATGCTAGCCATTTAAAAAACAAAATATTTTTTGGAGTTATACAGGGTGTCAGGAAAGTCAACCGGGTCACTTCTGGAGATGCTAGGGGACGCTATATGCAGTCGAAAAGTCCTTATCCATTTTTGTTTTAGAAGCATAGTTTTCGTAAAAACGAAAGTTGAAAATTAAAAAGAAAAAGTTGAGAACTGCTGTACTTTGTCTTAAATTGGAGGCTTGACGCAGTGTCTTGAGATAGGCTGGGAAAACAATTGTCACATACGCCATCTACATACATAATTTATTAACTTTGAAAACACTTTTTAAAAGCAGTATAAAAATTTAAATCCAACAATGAAGACAAAATATCGACATACTCACAGACCAATATCACCAGAACACCATACACAAAAAACATATCAGCATACTCCTGCACGGTGTACATTTTACTACAAATGTGAAACACGCAATTATTTATTACCTTGACATTCATTTACAAAAAAAACATTAAAAACACACAAAAACACAGTAGGTACCATACAGCGGTCCACAAAATTTGCGGTACCAACATCAACAGTGAATTCTGACGAAATTATGCTTCTAAAAGCCAAAAATTAATTAGGATTTTCGACTCCATATAGCGTCCCCTACCATCTCCAGAAGTGACACGGTTGACTTTCCTGACACCCTGTATGTTTATACCTAACGTAAAAAACTATTTCAAATCGATATTTTTCAGTTATTTTATCACCCCGCCCCCCTCAATTTTTATCGTCGAGGATTGGCACGATGTTGGCAACCCTATGCAGAAAAACCATTTTTGCCCATGATGAATGTAGGGGGTAACCTAAAGATGTAAAAATATTGTTTCCTGAAGTTATTAGAATTTTTAAGTAAACAAGAAAAATATAAACAAGAAAGCTTAATAAACTTTCTTTATACAAGGTACAGTTACTGAAGAAATTGAAATTAAAAATGAACAAAAAAAATCATTTTTAACCTGATTTTTTGTTGTTTAGTTACAAAATCGTATTTTTTTTAAGAAATAAAATGTTTTATAATATTACAATTAATAAAATACTATTTGTTTCTAACTTTAATACGACCCTGTCGCTAGACTCGCACCTCTAAAAAGCATTATTTTATAGATGTTTTATAAGAATTGTCTAAATAGTATAATTATCACGTTCAACACAACACTGTGGTAATCCTGCTGTTTACGGCTCCAATTTTGAACTACCGCTTCTAGAGCTAGTTATAGAGGAGAGATGATGCAACACTGTGGGTCGATTATACCACCCTGTAGAAACAGCTTATTTCGATAAAGAAATTGCGAAAACTAGAAAAATGCAAATTACCAAGGCAATTAAATTTTAATTCACCTACATTATATCATAAATAAATTATAGCAATATAACTCTTTCCTCACAATTGATATTCGATTATTTTTGTTGGAAAATGGATAAGGAAGATACAGGAGTGTATAGGGGAGAAATAAAATATACTCTATTTGTAACTAAACCTTAACACAGTGAATTTATTAAATATAAAAAAGTGCAAAACATGTAACTACAAAGAAGAAATCAAGTTGTTTATGAAAAATTACCCATGTATTTACAAAAAGTAAAATGAATTGTTAATAAAGAAGTGCATACAAATTTATTCGAACTAGATTGAATTGTTTATAAAAAAAAGTACACATGTATTTACCAAACATAAATTGAATTGTTAATAAAAAAATACAAATTTACAAAAAATAAACTGAATTGTTAATAAAAAAGTGCATACATATTTACCAAAGATTTTTTATTAACAGTTTAGTTTATTTTTTGTAATACATGTTTACTTTTACAAACAATTTAATTTCTTTTTCGTAGTTCTTTTTATATTCAATTAACTTAAAAATACAGTATATTTCATTTCGTCTCTACACACCCCTGCATCTTTCTTACCCACTTTCTGACAAATTTAATTTTATTTCAATTATACTCGGGTTATTATTAAAAATATTGTAAACTTTGAAACAG
Source organism: Agriotes lineatus (assembly GCA_940337035.1). Classification (NCBI taxonomy): domain Eukaryota; kingdom Metazoa; phylum Arthropoda; class Insecta; order Coleoptera; family Elateridae; genus Agriotes; species Agriotes lineatus. The sequence goes on along the minus strand of CALNHX010008533.1, from coordinate 43,267 downwards.
TTATTAACAATTTAAATAGGGTCGGTTATTCTGTCGGACCTGTATTACTTACTCTTCGTATTCTTGCACAGACCCCCATGAAAGTCATACTCATTTTCTTCAATGATTTCTGCAGTAATATCGGATCTGTCTTGTTTACTTGAAACTAGTGATGGGCATAATCGGATGATTTCAATAATCGGAATGTTCCATTTCGGAATGTTTATAAAATCGGAATATCAGCCGATTATTTTACATTCCGTAAATGCAAGCAAGAGAAAACGAGCGAAACAATAAGCGGAAGGAAGATGAAGTGCCTGCAAATTTGCGACACTCGCCGTCGCGCTGTAAGCCTTTATCTGCGTTGGCATCTATTGCTTGGGTTTGCAGGACCGCAACTAAAACAATTTATGAGTTTGAGTCGCACAGTGGCATATAAGAGAAAATAAAATATTTTTTTCAAATTATTACAGTAGTTACCTTAATAGACTTTCGGAAAATGGTAGTGATATTTTAAAGTTTAATGGCACATAAAGTACATAATAGATAGTATAAAACAATACATGAATTTGAAGTCTGTAAGTTGTACTATCTAATAATTAATCTATGAAATACCACTGCCATTAATGCCATTCACGTATCATACACGGCGCGACCCGACGGCATTCGCCAACCAGCATATAGCAGTCAAGTGAGTCAACATAACATTCGGTATTCCGTTCAGTTCAAATTGGCATTTCGTTTTCTCATTTTGTGTTCCGAATAATATAATAATCGAATTCCGAAACTTCCGAATTTTGTTCACCGAACAGTAAAATAATCGAATTCCGAAAAGTTCCGAAACGTTCCGAAGTAATCGGAACCTTCCGATTTTTTTAACAATCGGAAACTTTCCGATTATTCATTCCGGATAGGCCCATCACTACTTGAAACTGGAGATTCGCTATGGCTACAATCTTCGACAATTTCCTCTAAAATACCCCTACAAAATTGGCCTGTTTCTGTGAAAAAAAAAACATTAGAAGGTTGCACCGTTTCGTTATTGAATAAGAACATACGTGTCAGCAAAGGTATTTTCTCAATGATGCTGTTAAAAATAATTTCCACGTCTTTTCTTATAAATCGTATCTGCGTACCCCTCCTTGAAGCAGTTGCTCTATTATGTTTAACCATTGTTATATTTGTATAAATAACGTCAAATACTTCGTATTTATTGATATCGCACACGCACGAAGTACCAGGTCAAAGAAATACAATACACAAGATTGGACTTAAAAATATTACCAGAGAACTTTTTTATGTCTTGTCATTTTTATAATCTATTTGCACCTGTTGTCTGGGCATGCTGTTCAGCAGAGAACACCACCTTAGTTAGTCGTATACTTACGTAAAGTAGAAATGTTTATAACTAGTTTGACTATACATTTCCAGGTGGTAACACGCTGCAACACAATAAAGAGAGAGGGACGATTCTAGCATTTTCTTCGTTTCAATCCCTAACCTTAAGCAGTGGGACTTAAACACGTCTACTCTGCTCAAGTAACCAATCGAGAACGAATGAATGCCATTGCTAAGCATATGTTTTGAAACAAACGGAGGCAAAAAAACTACGTTTATTAACTTATTAAAAAACATTCTTTTGCCTGACAGAAATTCATTTAAAAAAAGCGTAATTAGATGGTCGATGGCAAAAACAATATTTACTTGCGATTCAAGGACATTCAAGCTGCCTCGTTCTTGCTTTTGGCGAGTTATTCCTCGACCCATATCTTGAGTGGAGGAGATGATAATCTATAAAAGACCTGAGCGTGTCGGATTCATTGTTTGTCGTTTGCCTAATGATTTTTCAAAACTTGAATTTTCGATTTCACAGAAATTTTACATAACTTACAAGGAGCTTTGCTTTTAGAAATTGTATCCGATTCAACTCACTATATTCTTCACATTCGCGGCGATACTTTTGCACTCTTTTCGCCGACCGCCGTATGGGTGGAGTTGAAAGCTCCTCTTCCGCATCCGACATTGTCATAAAATATTTCACACAGTGACACTATTAATTCGAATGAAATTTCAGCGATTACTAATTGGATACGATGCTACGAATTACGAAATTATCTGAAGCATTCAATTTAAAAGACAAGAGTTATTCTTCGACCTCTTTACGCTTCTTGAGTGGAGGAGGTATATATTATATATATATATTTGTGGATTGTAAAGATTGAGGTCTTTTTATATAGCTCATGGTCATTTCAAGGACCAAGTGGGCACTTCGAGGACGGTCTCAAAGTGCCACCCAATTTCTGATAAATAACGTGCACATCGCGGACCGCACCGAAAGTAGGTAGCGTTCCTGGCGGATTGTAAGTGAAATAGTCTTAGCTAAGTGACAATCCAAGTGGTTATTGAGTTGCATACATACTAGGGCAAAATAGAACTTATGATATAACCTACAGTTATTCATTATATTGAGCCATTTGGGGACATAAATCTCAACTCAGTATTATGGTTAGTTTACTTCAGTGGCGTAACTATGGTGGGTGATATGGGTGTCGGAACACCCCCCAGAGGCTTCAGGAATAACTAAAATTCGTCTTAAATAAAAAAATCTAAAATTACATTTTAGGTATAATAATTGAATATCAATTCAGAATTCGGACTCGACCATTTTTAAAATCCGATCTCAACGAACCTCCTTCGGACGTGATTGCTGAGTTCAAATTGCCAAAATGTACAAAATCTTCCATATAAGACAGCAATGGATGCGTTAGCTACGTGCAATAAGGACATGTTTCCAAGCATATTCAAGTTGCTGCAAATTCTTGCAATGATTCCTGTGTCAACTGCAACAGCTGAAAGATCATTCTCCACCTTAAAAATAATTAAGACTTACCTCCGAAATACAACAGCGCAATATAGGCTGAATGGATTGGCAATGCTCTCCATTCACAGAGAACTGCAGGTGAACGTAGATGAAATTATAAACGAGTTAGCATAACAAAAACCAAGAGAACTTGAATTACTACTATAAGTCGTATTGCAATTGTAATGATTTTATTGGTTATAAATAAACGGTATAGTTGCTTTCATTTCTAAAGGACTTGCAGTAGCCGTGATTTAACTAATTTTCTACAGTCAAAATACAATTTAACATTTTTATAGGTTATAGAGTTATTGCAAGGACATGTATTATCTTCGAATTTTGTTTTGCAAGCAAGCTGTAATATAACTCTTTCTCGCGGTGTTATTACAATTAATATCAAACCCCAAAGTGTAAGTCCAATTGTAATAGCTCTCTTTTTGGAGCACTATTACATATCAAATTAAATATACCCTTTTTATAATTATCAAAAAGAAGCACTATCAGGTATAGCTCACTTATGTACTTACCCTACTTCTTAGTAGACTAGTAATTGACGTATCTCATAAATCAATTTGACATTTAAAATTATGTCATGCGATTATTTTTTTGAAACCTGGACCAGTTTTACAAGCAATGGGACTCATAAATCCCAGCTGAATGGGTTAATCTTCAACCAACAACTTTATCTTGCAGTTAAAGACTGAATTACTTTTAAAATATAATAACTATTTGACTTTATGAATCAAATACACGTTTCAGGTACTTCAGTTTGTTAGTAGCACATTGAAGTTTGATCTGACATTACAAAATAAAATACAAATTGTCAAAAACTATTTAATCGAATATTAAATATGTCCAAACTTGATTTATATAAAAATTCTAAAAATAACCTAATTCCAAGAAGTAAATTTCAAAATAGAATTGTCGAAAAACGTCGAGTACTCGAATCACTATTAATTTTAGAAAAATAATTCTAAATTAATTTCTAAATACAATTACAATTATCTTAATGATTTGCCGCACCAAACTTGCTGTATAACTTCTTATTATTTCGTAAGAAATGGGCACTAACCTTCTGATAGTCTCTCTTGTACATGAATGCTCTACCTCACTTTCTAACTGGATAAATTCTAGTCAGAAAACACCTGCCTGGGTTGTTCCCGGCCAAATCAAAGCTCGTTTTAGTTCTTTGAAAACTCTATTATGTGGATAGACAGTTCAACAGCATACCATAACAGTGGCTTTCACTGGTTTTACTGGCTTCGTAGTAATATACCAAGTTAAATGGAATCCAATAGTTTTGAATTTTATATTTGTATAATATTTGTGACTTAAAGTCAAAGAGAATACTATATTGCTACTACGTATCAAATCATCAATTATTATTATGCTCCACAATTAATGGGAATTTAACCCTTAACGTGACTATTTCTCGTAGATTATCAAGTTATTTTAGTACTACTAAATATAAACAACCCTCTGTCTGGTTGCCCTTACAACCCCACTAGTTACAACATACAACTGGTACATCACATGATATACAATAGATATCTAAATATTATTTTAATTAAATGCATCATTCGTACGGTATGCTGCATTACAAAGATAAGTTGTTATTTATTTAGCAAATAATTGTTTCTGACTTCTTTTGTTTAATAAGCAAATAATAAGCAAAAAATAAATTCTTAAATGTAATTAGGTAGTCTATACTGCCAAGAAGTTAAATCAAGGCCTACCGCAAGTCCTGTAGAAATAAAATCAACTATACTTTATGGTATAGTATTCCAACCAGAGATTGGAAAGCTATTTAATTCATAAAATTACTGTTTGATTGTCATTCAGTGACACTTAGATAATAACCTTCAAATTTGACAGATGCATTGGGAAGTTTGGAAAATATATACGTTTTTTTAAATTTTCTATGCTACTATACGGTTTTAAAAACTCAACTAGTACATACTTAAATCATACACAATGTTACAATGCCTTAACAAAACAGTTACATGTACAATTTGCAGATGAACTGTCATTACTTGAAAGCTGATTGACATTAGAATATTATTTACTGATTGTATGAAACCAACTTAGACATGTGAGCCCCGTTCTTAGTTGCTGACCCGACCCCGTGCTGCCTCATTAACCGCCGGGAATTTGGGGACCGTCTCGGTCGCAGGAATCGGAGCCAAAACCCAATAACCAAACACATATAAAAAACACTACGATAGGGGTATTAGAATAAAACGCTGTATGGCGGGGGCATTCTTAGTTTTGCTTTCGAAAGAGTTCGTTATTGGAGCTGTATCTATTTAAATAAAAGTGTATAAATGTTTTTGGTGTTATTACTGAGTTATATAAATTAATTAAGTCGCTGAAATCAGAAGTGGGATAACTACGCACCACCCTAAGCGTAATTAAGAAACTTTTTGTGAGAGTGCGAGTTTTAAAAATTTTGTGATGAGTTCTCGCAGGGAGCGATCATGAAGCGTCAGCACGGGCGCCGATGAAATTGAACCGCGAGCGGCTCGTTCGTCCCGGAAGCGTGCCTGGCGGTCGCGTAAAATTCCTCTGGGGCGACCCCACCAGTGAATTCGCCAGCATCTCCGGAAGCCCGGCGGCGGCGGTGCGTTTCTCCTGGCGTTGTGAGGTCTCCAGGTGCCCTCCCTCTAGCAGATTCACCAGCTTCTGCCGAGGGCCCTCAAGCTCTACAGAACTTAGCTGGCGCTGGAAATGGTTTGATGGTTGGAATCCGGAACTAAGAGATTGGGATACGTTTAAAGCTAAGTACTTAGGTTGAGAAATGCTTGGATTGCTTTTACTGTAAAAGTATTAATCGAACTTGTAGCCGGGATGCTCTGGTAAGAGTGGCATGTTTTATAAGCCCTGTTAAATGTTGGTATGAGGAACGGAACCCTTCCGATCATAAATGGGAAAATTTATCAATTGCGTTTCCTCGACAACGTAATGCTGGTCTTAAGTTACCTGAGGTTAGTAATTTTAACAGTGATTTGTGTAGCCAATTGGCCCGAGTCGGTTTTAGTGAAAATGATTATTTTTGGTATTTATGATCGTTATTAGAGTCTCATCTATAAACTCAAATTGTCATATTATACTCGAGTTAATAACTGTGCTTTTATCATGTCACTTTATAAACGCCGGCTTGGTGGGCCTAGTGCTGACTCGTTTGTAAAATGGCGCTTTGAAAAGCCCAGTGTTTGAAATTATAATAATGAAAAACGCAAATGTCCCCGCTGCCATGAATGTGGTAATTTGAGATTTCAGTGTCCCTTAGGACCTCTTGGCCCTGGAACTAAAACAAGGGAAAAATTAGAAAACAGAAAACACGCCTAGGACCTGTGTGGTTGCTGGTAAAGATTTGTTGATATTTGAATTCTGGCCGTTCTGCTGTGTAGAATTATTATTTTTTGTTGTTGTTAAAGCTGTTAAGGGGGCGAAGCATAACGGCAAAAATGGCTAACTGGGCCCATTGACTGCCGAACTTGTTTTAAGTTTTCGAAACCGGATAATTAAGTAAAGCTTTATTTTTTTTAAATCAAATATAATGAAAGCAGAGCGGAACAAAAATGATAGAACCCATCACCTTAGTAATGCACTAAGAGTTGGAACCTTAGCTACAAGCAGTAGCTATTAAAGAACAAGTTGTAATATTTTATAGAAAAATGTGTTTTTGCGTTAAATGCGGACACGGCGTTACGTCCTGTTGGGCCAAAAAAAGGGTTACAAAGGGCACTAAGCCCAATGTAAATGTGTGTGAGGAATTTTACTACTCCTCCTACGCTTGTGTTAATTAAGAACATACTTGTGTATTGCTTAGTAGATTCCGGCGCGTATGGTTCCCTGATAACCAAAAAAAAAAAATAGCTAAACAGGTTGGAGCTCATTGGACTGCGTGTCACGTCGCATTGCAGGAATCAGGGTCAAGTAGTACTTTTACCTTGACGCGCACAATTTTGATTGTTTCTTGTGTGGATGTCACCCTAACTCGAATTTTATATCGCACCGAATGACGTTATATCTTACGACACGAATGGTCAAATTGAGCGGTATGTGCGTACCATGGTTGATTTGCTAAAGTAAGAAGTCAGAATGGACGAGCGTGTTGCAAAAGGTACAACTAACATTAAACAATACTGTCCGTTTTAGGGAGTGTTTGGTGAGCAGTTGTTTGAAAGTTTGATTGGTTACTATTGTTTGCTTGATAAGTACTGCGATACTGCATGTGTTTTTGATAGTGAGAGATCGCTGAACATTTCGGAGTGACAAAGTTGATGGCCTCCGAGTACCAAGTATGATGTTGGAGACGTGTGTGCTTTGAACATATGTTGACAGCGTACATTAGGGAGTCTTTATGACCTACGAATGTTTAATAGTTGCGAATACCGATAATTGTGATAACTGTGTCCTATGAGCACTATGGTGACAAGACAAGATAGTTGAACACCTGTAAATGTTAAGCTCCTAAGCACCCGACATGAGTTAGTAACGTGTGTGTATGACGAAGCATAAGCCGTACTATGTTATTTGTTTAGCAGATCTGGGTTTTTCGAGAGCGAAAAACACTTCAGGATTGGCCGTGTTAGATTCTGGCCGGGTTCGGTCCTTCGGTGGTGTCGATTTCTTGACCCCATGGGGTCGCCGGCGCTATTAATTACACCCCCGTAAAACTGTCTGCGAGACGACTGCCCTTATGAAAGCAGTATTGTGGTATAAATTCGAATGTGTGTGTGAGCAGGCACGTTCAACTCGGAGGCCGACCCGAGTGTTGGTGCAGAGAGTTGCATTCCTTATAATAGAGTGTAATTATTTTAACTAATTTAGCTAATAAGGCTGGTGCGATGCTTTGTTTTGATTGACGCTTTTATTATTTGATTGCGTTCACATTTTTGTTGTCAGCCGGTAATAAACATACGTTCGATATGTACGACCTCCGGCGTGGTAGAGTATACAAACGCACCGAGTTTTGTAATCGAGCGGTGGTTCCAAAGATATGTCGCTGGCAAGTGCTACGACTCCACCACGATGATGTCGGTCACTTCTCTTACGATAAAACGTATGAACTGGTGGCTTCTAAATTCTGGTTCCCCAGAATGCGACATTTCGTTAAGAAATATGTGAAAAGTTGTCTAAACTGCCTGTATCATAAACAAGCAGCTGGTAAAAGTCCAGGATTCTTACACCCAATTGAAAAAGTGCCTCGTCCCTTTCACACTATACATGTTGATCAAATGGGCCCTTTTGTCAAAAGCGCACACGGTCACACTCAGGTATTGGTGTGTGTCGATGCGTTTACTAAGTTTTGTTTTGTTTATGCCGTCCGTAACACTAAGACGAAACACGTCATAGAGATGTTACGTGAGGTTGTGAAAACATTTGGCGCTCTTAAACGCATTATTTCTGATAGGGGCAAGGCATATACGTCGCGGCTGTTCAAAGAGTTTTGTGCCGAGACTGGGATTATTCATCATCTGAATGCTGTTGGAATGCCCCGAGGGAATGGTCAAGTTGAACGTTATAATCAGACTATTCTGCATTCCCTAGCAACAATGGGCGCAGATAAAGATGATGACGAATGGGACGAGAATATTTCTAGTATCCAATTGGGTTTGAACAATACCTGGAATAAAGCTCTTGTTGTGGCTCCCTCAGAAGCTCTGTTTGGTTATCGTTCCGGCCCTACTAACTTGGCATCGTGTGAAGATGTCACAAGGGTGCGGCAAGAGATAGTGGACAGGACGAAGGCTGCCCAAGCAGCACAAACGGCTCGCTTTGACTCTTCTCGAGCAAGACCCAAAGTGATTACAGTTGGAGAGCTCGTCCTTGTTCAAATTTCTTCCATTGTGGGAGTGGGCACTAGTAGAAAACTACTGCCTAAATGGAAAGGTCCATTTAAAATTTCCAAAGTGTTGGGCGCAGACAGATATGAGGTGGCTGACATACCAGGATCAAATAGGTCAAAAATCCCGTACAAGGGTGTCTACGCCGTGGAACACCTCAAGCAGTTTGAAGTGCTTGGCTGAGTTTTTACTGTTCTGTGTTCCTAAGCGACATTTGAATTTGTATTGTAACCAATAGGTATAGTGTTTCTGTTTTGTATGTCTTTATGTTTCGCTCGTCCTATAGTTGTAGAGCGTAGTTTTTAGAGCTGTGTTTTGTACCCTTATGATAATAAATGCTGTGCACGCCATGTATGGCATAGCTTTATGAAGCTGTTTTTTCATATGTGCACCCAGTATATGGTACTGTGATCAGCTGAATTGGTTTTATCAGTGACACTATATCAGTTTGGTCTTGGTTAGGTTAGGCACCAAGTTGGCCGGACTGACCTTTGGAGTGGTGCTGGCCACCAAGCTGTCACCTCATTTGCCACGTTGCCGCCCTAACAGCACCACGCTGACCGCGCTGTCACTTGTCTAAAGTGGCGTAGGTCACCACGTTGCTGGGATATTAGTCTCGCATATCGACAGCACCACGCTGACCGCGCTGTCACTCTTCTAAAGTGGCGTTGGTCACCACGTTGCTGCGCTATGCTGAGTTGTGACAGCACCACGCTGACCGCGCTGTCACTTGTCTAAAGTGGAGTAGGTCACCACGTTGCTGGGATATTGGTCTCGCATATCGACGGCACCACGTTGCCGCGCTATGCTGAGTTGACAGCACCAAGCTGACCGCGCTGTCACTTCTTTGAAGTGGCGTTGGTCACCACGTTGCTGGGATATTGGTCTCGCATATCGACGGCACCACGTTGCCGCGCTATGCTGAGTTGTGACAGCACCACGCTGACCGCGCTGCACTTGTCTAAAGTGGCGTAGGTCACCACGTTGCTGGGTTGACAGCACCAAGCTGACCGCGCTGTTACTTCTTTGAAGTGGCGTTGGTCACCACGTTGCTGGGATATTGGTCTCGCATATCGACGGCACCACGTTGCCGCGCTATGCTGAGTTGACAGCACCAAGCTGACCGCGCTGTCACTTCTTTGAAGTGGCGTTGGTCACCACGTTGCTGGGATATTGGTCTCGCATATCGACGGCACCACGTTGCCGCGCTATGCTGAGTTGTGACAGCACCACGCTGACCGCGCTGCACTTGTCTAAAGTGGCGTAGGTCACCACGTTGCTGGGTTGACAGCACCAAGCTGACCGCGCTGTTACTTCTTTGAAGTGGCGTTGGTCACCACGTTGCTGGGATATTGGTCTCGCATATCGACGGCACCACGTTGCCGCGCTATGCTGAGTTGTGACAGCACCACGCTGACCGCGCTGTCACTTGTCTAAAGTGGCGTAGGTCACCACGTTGCTGGAAATTGGTCTCGCATATCGACGGCACCACGTTGCCGCGCTATGCTGAGTTGACAGCACCAAGCTGACCGCGCTGTCACTTCTTTGAAGTGGCGTTGGTCACCACGTTGCTGGGATATTGGTCTCGCATATCGACGGCACCACGTTGCCGCGCTATGCTGAGTTGTGACAGCACCACGCTGACCGCGCTGTCACTTGTCTAAAGTGGCGTAGGTCACCACGTTGCTGGGTTGACAGCACCAAGCTGACCGCGCTGTTACTTCTTTGAAGTGGCGTTGGTCACCACGTTGCTGGGATATTAGTCTCGCATGTCGACAGCACCACGCTGACCGCGCTGTCACTTTTCTAAAGTGGCGTTGGTCACCACGTTGCTGCGCATGCTGAGTTGTGACAGCACCACGCTGACCGCGCTGTCACTTGTCTGAGGTGGCGTTGGTCACCACGTTGCTGGGTTGATAGCACCACGCTGACCGCGCTGTCACTTGATGAAAGTGGCGTAGGTCACCACGTTGCTGGGATGCGAGCACCACGTGGCCGCGCGGTCACTTCCCTGAAGTGGCGTTGGCCACCATGTTGCTTTTCATCTGCCAGGGCGCGCTGGACACCACGTTCTTGCTGCGCGCCCTTGGTCTAGGGTTGGGACACCACGTTGATCGCACGGTCACCTTACTTCAGGTGGTGTTGATCACCACGTTGTCTCATCCCAGGTAGTTTTTGTTGTTCTGTAGACTTATGTGTTTGTGTTTCCACAGGACACCTCGTTCTGCTCTGATGGTCCCTGCAGCTCCGCTGGGTCAGGAGGGCCGAGTGTGAGCCCCGTTCTTAGTTGCTGACCCGACCCCGTGCTGCCTCATTAACCGCCGGGAATTTGGGGACCGTCTCGGTCGCAGGAATCGGAGCCAAAACCCAATAACCAAACACATATAAAAAACACTACGATAGGGGTATTAGAATAAAACGCTGTATGGCGGGGGCATTCTTAGTTTTGCTTTCGAAAGAGTTCGTTATTGGAGCTGTATCTATTTAAATAAAAGTGTATAAATGTTTTTGGTGTTATTACTGAGTTATATAAATTAATTAAGTCGCTGAAAGACATGACTTACACTTTTCATGGTGTACTGGATTTTAAATAGCTTTCCAATTTTTGATTGGAATACTATACACTTATTTTTTTTTTAATTCTTATTGTAAGGTTGATCACATGATCACTCTCCCAGAACACCCCCCAGAGAAAAATCTTAGTTACGCCACTGGTTTACTTAATAACAGTAATAATAAGCAGCTAAAATGTAATATACAGAACGAGAACTTCTAGGCAATGGCGCTCTGGCAAAGTTTGTGGTAATTATGGAACTAAATTTTTATCGTTTTATAATAAATTTCCAGATTTATTGTTATTCAATTTAATTCTAAAACAGTTTTCAAAATTGTGTTTCGGCTAGGGCTGTGCTGTACGACCAGATATTTTCAAGTACAAGTACTTCGTCTTTCGATACTTGATATTTTATTCCCATATTTCAGTAAGCGATACAATACGATACGATTTATTTTTAGTCCTTATCGTTAGGACCGATCCGATGTTTTGGCCGCCTGGGTTCCAATAACTCAACCTTGGACCATTAATATCTTTTTATTTTCAACATAAAAATTAATGAAAGAAACTCAATGAGGTTGTTTGATATTTATATTTCATGTTCTATGGAAGTAAGGCGAGATGGTCGAACGTCGATAATTTTCAATAAGTAAGTTTCAGTTTCTACATACTCGAGAAAAAAATCAAAACAAAGCGATTGTTGAACCGAAATCTTCCTGCTTAACATGTGTATGTGAGCATTGCTGTGGATTTTTATCGAGGGCAATGGAAATCAACCCTGACGACCTTTCCGGGGTCCGACTGCAAGGCCGAGACGAATTCCAAATTCCTTGTGGCTAATTGGGTGGGGCGGCGTTCACACCCCGACTGTTTTGTTTAGTGGTGTAAAACCTCATAAAAACGAGAAGTTATTAGTATCGACAGTTCTGTTCAATATTCATTCTGGGGTTTGACTTGTAGCTGAAAACTCATGAAAATAAAGAGCAGTGGTTGAACAGGGCGTGTTGTGTTTAAGTTACCCCTTTAATCAGAGATAAATCTCATATCAGAAGTGGGATCGCCTACGTGTGATAATTACTTCGAGTTGTGCGTGAAAATGGAACAGTTAACGCAAATTTTGGCCGAAACTTTGAAGGAAATCAAGGAGAATTCGCATCGTCCAGCAGTTCCTATTCCTGTCACTGCCGTTGATGTTCCACGATTTGATCCAGAGGTAAATAACGACGGAGCTGTAAGATGGTGTCAAGAAATCGAGAAATTAGGATCCACTTTTAAATGGACCGAAGTTGAACAGCTTGCACGAGCTTCCAGTGGGTTGGTCGAAGAATCGCGAGATTGGCTTTCGACGTGGGAGCCGGAGATCAAAAATTGGACGCAGTTCAAAGCGGATTTTGAGAATTTGTATCCACCGAAAAGGAATTTAAGCGAAAAATTGCGCAACGCCAGCTTGTATTCGAGTGATGCAGCCACGACTTACTGTGAGTATGCCAGACGAAAGGTCACTCTTTTAAAAAACTTTGAATTTTCATTTATCTGATGACCAAATATTGGAAATTGTAATTGGCGACATAAAAGATGTTCATGTAAAAACTGCAGCCTTTATAGGCAACGTTCATTCAATCCTTGATTTGTTGCGTTTGCTTGACAATTACAAGCTATTTAAAGGCGAAAATCTGTCAAACAAGCGATCATATCCGTTCTCTGAAACAAAAGATTCCAAGTCAATGAAGCTCTGTTATAACTGTAACAAACCCGGTCATTTAAGTCGCCATTGTCGCGAATCATTAAATTTAAAAGCCTCGACAAGCGACTCTTAAAAAAAATGACTCTTCATCCTATTGTTTGTGATTTTTGTGGTAAATTTGGGCACAATAGTGACAAATGTTTTGCAAAGGATAGGCGTGATAAAAATTTGACTGGCTCTAACCGCAAACTTAATATTTGACTAGGCGTGAATTATTTTTGTCACTTTGAACAAAGATTTTTCTACTATTTTCCAAATTCAAAATTTAAATGTTAATTGTTTCATTGATACAGGTGCCGAATGCAGTCTTATTTCAGAAAAAAATATTCAAGAAGTTGCACTGCCATTTGGAACCAAGTTACGTTATATTAAAAGACATTGGTAGTAACTTGATTCCGACCCATCCAAAACTTCCTTACTAATAGAAAAAAATGTACCGCCATTGAAGTTGTGTATTATGTTGTGGATGACTCCGCAATGTCACCAGATGTTATTCTAGGGCGTGATTTGTTAAATTATAAAGGTGTGAAGATTTGTGCCGATTCGCAGGGAACTCGACTTTGCTTTGAGGATGATTTTGAATCAGTCGTTAAGAATATTAATCGAATTTCAATTTCACCTGAATTAATTAATACCCCATTAAAAGACAAAGATAAGGTTGATTTACTAAAATTATTGAGCGACTTCGGTGACATTTTCACAACCGGCAATTCTGTCAAAGCCATAAAAACCGCTAAGCTGTCTATTCGGATCAAGGAAAACAAAATTATCAGATACAACCCTTATCGAATGGCTACTTGTGAGAAAGAAAAAGTCAAAGCTATCGTAGAGGACCTCTTAAAAAAATGAAATAATTAGTGAGAGCAATTCGCCATACGCCAGTCCGGTCCGTGTTGATTTTAGAGCACTTAATCGAATAACAATTAAAGACCGTTTTCCCCTGCCGTGGATTGATGATCAGATCGATCGGTTAAAAGAATTAAAAGATAAAGATGTTTTTGTGTATTTCGACGATTTATTAGTTCCGTGCGACACCATTTCAGAAGGGTTGGGAAAATTAGAATGTGTTTTGCTTGCGTTAGCCGAAGCAGGTTTTTTAATAATTATCAAAATATGCCGATTCTTTGGAAATGAATAATGTGTTACAAATTTATGATAATATTTTCGGAACTACTAAACGACTTATTTCTGATCGAGTCACAAATTTTACCGATAAAACTGTGAAAGAATTGTTGACAAAATTAGGGATCAAGCAACATCTTATAGCAAAAAGTGCATCCCGTGGCAACGGACAGGTGGAAAGATATGTTTCAACAGTACTAGATTTATTAAGGACAGAAATTCAAAATAAGTCAGAATGGTCGACCAGTGTTTCTAAATTGCAAGTAGCTTTAAATACCAGATTTTCACCTATTTACTTACTAACCGGTCAAAACAGTAGTTTACCTGAAATAGGATCCCTGACAGAATTTATGTTGCCAAAAGAAACTAATACTAATTTGGAAAATGACCGAGCTCTGGCATACGAGCCTACAAAAAAACAAGCAGATTATTCTAAGCGACGATTTGATAAGACTAGAAGAACCAACAAAACAATAAAAGTGGGTGACTTTATTTTCCATCCCTCCGGACATTCGCATTTATCCAAGCTCGAGCGAAAATATGAAGGTCCGTTTGAAGTGCTGCAGCTTCTACCTAACTATCGGTTGGAAATTCAGAATTTGGCTACTACTCGGAAGAGAATAGTTGGGAAAGATATGGTCCGAACTTGGCCAGGAGAATTTTCGCCAGGAGAATTTTCCGACTAAGTATTCAGTAACGGTGAGTAGAAAGGGCTGTGTGAGCATTTTGTGAAAATTCTGAGCATTGTTAAAATTGTGAGCATTTTGTGAAAATTCTGAGCATTGTTAAAATTGTGTGTGCATTTTGTGAAAATTCTGAGCATTGTTAAAATTCTTGCTGTATAACTTGTGAGCATTTTTGCTTGCTGTGAGACTGATTAAAAATTCTTTCTGTGAAACTTGTGAGCATTTTTGCTTGCTGTGATACCGATGAAAAAAAATATTCTTGCTGTGAAACTTTCGAGCATTTTTGCTTGCTGTGAAACTGATGAGAAACCAATTCGTTGAAAGCAGAACGCTTTACGGTGGTATTCTTTGTGAATGGAAATAGTAGTATTGCTTTTTGCAATGTTTTAAAGCATAACGCTTTGCAAGGTTGCTGTTGATTATACGAGGGCTGCTGAAAGCACAACGCTTTGCAGGATGACCTCAAAAAAATGTTTCGGGTTGCTGTTGAAAGCATAACGCTTTACAGGACAAACTGTTGAAAGCATAACGCTTTACAGAACAAACTGTTGAAAGCGTAACGCTTTACAGGACAAACTGTTGAAAGCATAACGCTTTACAGGACAAAAGAGAAAACGAGCTTACTGTTGAAAGCGTAACGCTTTACAGGACAAACTGTTGAAAGCATAACGCTTTACAGAACAAACTGTTGAAAGCGTAACGCTTTACAGGACAAACTGTTGAAAGCATAACGCTTTACAGGACAAACTGTTGAAAGCACAACGCTTTACAAGACAAAAGAGAAAAGATCTTACTGTTGAAAGCAAAGCACCTTGCAGGACGAAAAGCTGGGTATTGGATGTGAATATTGAATAGAAAATCGCTTTATTGATATGTTATTGATGTTGTGATGATTATGGAATGTATGAAAAGTTGATTGCTGTTGTCTTTAGGAGTAAAACTCGATGCTTCAGAGTTGTTTCTCCATTACAGGTAGTTTGGTAGTTAAATACGAGGAGGACGACATCCTGGGTGATGGTTAATTCGAGAACGAATTCAAGCATCAGGTTGGCCGTGTGAGCATTGCTGTGGATTTTTATCGAGGGCAATGGAAATCAACCCTGACGACCTTTCCGGGGTCCGACTGCAAGGCCGAGACGAATTCCAAATTTCTTGTGGCTAATTGGGCGGGGCGGCGTTCACACCCCGACTGTTTTGTTTAGTGGTGTAAAACCTCATAAAAACGAGAAGTTATTAGTATCGACAGTTCTGTTCAATATTCATTCTGGGGTTTGACTTGTAGCTGAAAACTCATGAAAATAAAGAGCAGTGGTTGAACAGGGCGTGTTGTGTTTAATTTACCCCTTTAATCAGAAATAAATCTCATATGTACGTACTACACTACAGCAAAATCGTAATTGATAAATGCTAAGGAGAATGACTAATTCTGGCGGACAGGAGCCCAACAAATTTTATGATAATTATTAAATATCCAACAAAAACTTCACTATTCGGCTTAAATATTTACAACATGCTGCTTTATACAAGTGTAGCATTTATATTCAATTTTATTTATTTTTTGTTTGTGTCTTTTATGTATGATGAAACCTACTCCTTCCTCTAGTCTGTCTTCCTCTCCTCTGTAGTGTAACAGGTGGCCTGATTTAAGGTCTATTTGGTTTTCTCCTTTCCTCCTAACTTCACTGATCCCCAAGATGGCCCATTTAATTTGACCGAACTCTTCTTCTAATTCCAATAGTTTTTGATCCGATGACATTGTTCTAATGTTATAAGTGGCGATATGCAAGTTTCGTCTTCTGTGGTAGCCTGGTCGATAAAAAAAATGAAAGTATTTGCTCTAGAGTCATCTATATGATACTTAAGATGAATAAAAGATACAGCGTCAAAATCATTCAAGTATACGCACCGACAACAGACCACAGCGACGAAGAAATTGAAAGCTTCTACGAAGACGTTCAGAGAGCTATGCAACAAGATCCAACACACTATACCTGTCTAATAGGTGATTTCAACGCCAAACTCGGCCATAAACTTGTCGAGGTGGAGAACGCCATTGGTCCTCATGGGTACGGAGAGAGAAACAACAGAGGGAGTATGCTCTTAGACTTCTTAATGCATCATAGACTACATGCAATGAACTCTTTCTTCAAAAAGAGTGACCAGCGTAAATGGACCTGGGCAAGTCCTGACGGATCTACAAGAAATGAAATCGACTTCATAATTTCTAGCAAAAAGAACATAGTCCATGATGTCACCGTACTAAATAAATTCTCGGTAGGTAGTGATCATAGAATGGTCAGAGCCAAAATTACTATTAATACAAATAACGAGAGGACTAATATGATAACAAAAACCAAGAGAAAGAAATTGATCTCTATCGAAGACACCACCGCTTATAAAGAACTGATAACGTCGAAGTTAAAGGAACTGGAAAATTTGGATAAACAGCAAGTGAACATAGAAGACCTGAATACCCGAATAAATGACGCAATTAAAGAAGCTGGAAAGGAGTGCAGAATTAAAACTAATAAAAGAGACAAAGACAAGAAACTCAGCCAAAACACAATCAGCCTAATGAAAAGAAGAAGAGAAATGATGGATAAACATACGATAAATTCTGCAGTATCAAGACAATTGAATAAAGACATCTCCAAAGCCATCAAGAAAGACATTAGAAAATATAATACAGAACAAATATCTAGGGTGATAGAAGAGAACAAGAGCTTAAAAGTATTGCGAAGAAAATTATCCATAGGCAAAAGACACATCTGCAAATTAACTGACAAAGAAGGAATTACCAAAACAAGCAAAGATGACATTCTTAAAATCACAGAAGATTTCTACGCAGAGCTATATAGACAGAACCTAGAACCTACCGGAAATCACCAAATACCAAAAATCCAGAATGAAGGATCAGAAGACATCCCAGACATAACGATTGATGAAATCACGGCGGCCCTCTCAGAAATGAAGAACAACAAGTCACCGGGTGATGACGATGTAGTAAGCGAGTACATCAAAGAGGGAGGTACGACATTAGTACGTATAATACAAAAGCTCTTCAATGCATGTCTTCTGAAAGGTACAACCCCCTCTCAATGGAACAATGCTGTCATCGTTATAATGCACAAAAAGGGAGATATTGCGGATTTGATGAATTATCGACCTATCAGCCTGCTGTCCCATGTCTACAAGCTGTTCATGAAAATCATAGCAAAACGGCTAACACAGAAATTAGACAACTATCAACCCTGTGAGCAAGCTGGATTCCGCAAATGATATGGAACGAACGACCATTTGCAAGTCATAAAAACTTTAATAGAAAAATGTGTGGAATACAACAAACCCCTCGTGCTAATTTTCGTTGACTATGAAAAGGCGTTCGACACTGTAGACCAGCAAAAAATGTTACAAGCTCTAGCAGAATGTCGAATCGACCACCGCTATATCACTATAATAAAGAACATATATGACACCGCCACAGCAAGCGTAAGACTGCATGCCGATACAAACAAATTTAAAATACAGCGGGGCGTCCGCCAAGGGGATACTATCTCGCCGAAGCTATTCACGGCACTACTCGAATATATGTGCAAACAAATAAACTGGGACAACATGGGTGTTAACATAAATGGAGAGTACCTAAGTCATCTGAGGTTCGCCGACGATATCGTCCTCATTTCAGATTGTATAGACAAAGCAAAAAAGATGCTGGAACGACTTCACCAAGAATCAGCACGAGTCGGGCTCATTATCAATGTCTCAAAAACCCAATATATGACCAACCTTGTAGCAAGCGAGCGCATCACAGTGGGAACTAACGAAATCCACCAAGTAACATCTTACAAATATCTAGGCCACGAAATCCGAGTGGGCCGAGACAATCAAACATGTGAGATCTTCAGAAGAGTAGGTTTAACCTGGGCAGCTTTTGGAAACCTGAAAGAGATACTTAAGTCAGACCTCCCTATATGTTTGAAGCGCAAAGTTTATAACCAATGCGTCTTGCCCGTGATGACATATGGAGCTGAAACACTTACCTTGACCAAAAAATCTATAAATAAGTTACGTGTCACCCAGCGGGCGATGGAAAGGTCAATGTTGGGAATATCTCTCCGAGACAGGATCCCAAATGTAGAGATACGAAGAAGAACGGGTGTTATCGATGCAGTAAAGAGAATAACATCATTGAAATGGAACTGGGCGGGTCACATTGCCAGAACCACAGATGAACGGTGGACCAAGAAAATAGTCGAATGGAGGCCAAGACAGGAGGCATATAGAAGCAGAGGACGACCCCCAACGAGATGGACCGATGACATTAGACGCATACGAACAAATTGGATTCAAGCGGCACAAAATAGAAATGAGTGGCAAAGTTTACGGGAGGCCTATGTCCAGCAGTGGACGCAACTAGGCTGATTGATGAGCATTTATATTCAAAATGCATGCTACGTGTAGGAAACTAAACTTTGTTGGAAACTATGAATTGGTTTAAATTATTATTTTCGTGTTACTTGTTAAGTTTTTAAGCGATTATAGATGTTAGTATATTATTTAATAAATGTATTTATCGCATTTTATTTCCTAATGTTCTACATTCAAAATCGTTTAGAAATGTGGCACTTTTCTGCATTAGCAACACTTTTCTGCATAGCAACAGCTATTCGCTTTACGTTCAGCAGTACTGAAGTGTATTGTTGGTGACACTGTACGTCTATGTCAAATTCGAGGTAGCAGGTTAGGTTTTGGGTCAGTTTTGACACAGACTGACGCAAAATCTAACCTGCTAACCACGAACTTGACATAAACTTACAGTGTCACCAACAGTACACTTCAGTACTGCCAAACGCATAACATCAACTGGAGCTGCTTATTGTGCTTTAGTACATAGAAACGAGTTCTGCTCAGCTTGGTTATGTTTTGACATTTAGTATCACTTTTATGTAAATATTTAGTATTTACTCGCTAACGCTCGTACTGAAACCAGCCATACTCATTAAATTAACCTAAGAAAAATTTATATTTTCAACATCTTGGCATTTATTTAGAGACTTAAAACTAATTGAATCATTTATTGCAAAAAGCGACCAAGTAATATTTTCCGTCATTTTGAGATACGTGTATTTTTGAGTTTTCCTATTGTATACCCCTCATTTGGTGCCGAAATAGTATATTAAAGAACGAGTAACATAAGGCAAATATTATTCTACTTCGCAAGTTTTATGCTACTTTTAAGTAAAATTTTGGACTTTTGTCGTGGTTGGTATGAAAAATGTAACTTCATTGTGTCATTTTAAATTGAAAACTCAATTTTTCTTAGTTTTGAGGTTAATTTTAATATTTGACAGTGACATTTCTGAATATGAACACCAACGTGGCAAAAAAATTACACTAGTTCTATTAATAATAATAATGGTGAGGCTCTAACACCCCATGAAGGATTACAAAACTCAACAAGCTAGTACAGGAGTCTGTTCAGTGTTCAGTGCTGTAACAGCTTTAGTACAGACGCGAAGTAGAAAAAGAGTTATAGTTTATAACCCAATTACGTTTATTTACATTAATAAGAAACTTCATCAGTTATCTTTAAATGAGAAAATTCATAGATTTTCTTGTTTTTCTCAGAACACACAATGCTACTTAGCCCCTTTCTACATTAAACGAATTGGTTACTTATTCAACAATTATCTTCAAGAAATTAAAGCAACTTTAATTTTTTTATGTCAAATGATCATTTTGAAGAGAGATGTTAAAATGTCTGCAAACTAGTCTTTTAACATACAAAACTTGTATGTTTGACGATCACTTTGAAGACTGATATTATAAGCAAGTCCACGATCTACACTTCAGATATATACGAGTTTTATTTGCTAGTTATTTGCATTTTGGGGACCGATTTTAGGTAAAGCAATATTAATTACAGAACGTCAATCTACGACTATGTAAATGATTTTTTCAACTACCACTGTATAAAGGAGACTATTATTTGATACTCCACGATACGTCTAAAGTACTTTATTATTGCACAACAATGCGCAATAAAAAAGTATTATTGCAAACTCCTGTCAAAACTTTTTCTTCTCAAAATTTGAAATTTTCTTTTCAAGCTTCTTTGGCATAAACCAGTGGTTTTTCTATTGTGTACTTTGATGACTACTTCGTACAGTGTTTATAAATAGTTCACGTAAGTACTATTACCTACATTTATGTACACTTGATCAACAAACATTTGGAACATTCACAATTTTATTATTATATACATTTAATCAGGTTATTCAGTTATTAATAAAATCGACACACTGTCACACTGGCATTCTAATGTCGAACTTAATACTTTTATAGAAAGGCATGACTTCTTGGATGCAAATTTCGAATTTTTTTCTTTATATAATTAATATTGTCATTTTTGTCTCATTTTTTGTCACTGATTGTATGCATGTACTTTCACCCTGTATACATGTGCTTTTCATTAATGAACTTTACTACTGAAAATGTATGATGTCGCTGTTTATTAGGGGAGAATATGATGAAACAACAGGTCAACGGCCTCCGCAGTCCGCAACTCCACACATTGCTTGCAAGATTTTTTATTTTTTCGTACGCTCCACGCTCTTGTTTTGTTTTGAATGACAAAAACACATATTTTTAGGAAAACTTGTATCTTAATTATTTCACTAACGATGAGTAATAATAAATAAATATATACAAAGACAAAAAATCAAATCAAACCATTCTATTTTTAAACTTTAAGGCTTATAATAAGGAAACGTTTGTATTTGGAGGTCTTAAATCTCTTCAAAAGTTTTTATAATTACGTATATGCAGTAGAAGAAACTTTTTTGTTAATTTCGATCATCATATTATTAATCAACCTGGCAACAACATCTACAAACTCTTTAAGAACATTGGAGGTTTTCAAAACCCTTGTAATAGTTTCCCAACAGATTATTTACTCAAACTGCATGTTAGCTTAAAAATATAGTATGTTATAAAAACTACTATTGCAAACTTATAAACAAATAATAAGCAAAATAGGAAACTATTTATATTAATGAATTTATAATCTAAACATAGAATTTTAAAAAAACATTAAAATTAATATAGATTATTTGAGTGTAAGCTCAACACTTTTTTACTTCCTTTAACAATAAAGGAAGTATTCGATTCACCCCAAAAACTCGAAATTGAGTTTTCAACAGATCTTCACGTTTTAGAGTCCCCTGGTCCCAAAAAACATATTTTTTTTTCAGCGGTCTGTCTCTGTGTCTGTCTGACTGTGTGTCTGTCTGTGAAGTGTATATCTCAAAAACGGAAAGAGGTATGGCGTTGAAACTTCATATATAAGATTTGTGTACTATGTAGATGCGACATCAAGCTTTTGAAGAAAATCGCATAACCGGAAGTAGGTGTTTACTCTTGTGGTTTTTCAGTTTTTTACGATTTTTTCAAAAACGGCTCTAAAGATTTTTTTTAACTTGATATTTTTATTACACTTTTAATGTGTATTGATGCGAGATAGGTGATTTTGCAGTTGAATACTTCTAAAATGGGTTTCTTTTGTTTTTTTTCCTATTTTTTTATTAACTCCTCTTTTAAATAGAACACCCGGTATATTATTACTTTTTTGAATTTAGCTTAAAATTCTAGAGAAAATTTGTCTCTTGAACTAACACTCTATTTTGTACCGTTTTTGTAAAATTTGTAATTTTTGAAAATTTTTGACAAATGCTTAAAAATTTAAAATCAAATTTTTGGCTAATTATAAGATCACTATAAAAGGAAGTCGTGTGCGTGTATCACACCAGATTTTTATTTTTAAATTCGGCTTTCCCTTAAACGTTTAGCGAACAGTAGTGGCAACACCGTATTGTTTGCGACGTTGGTGAAATACTGTCGCACGCGGTAACAACGTTGTTAGCCTATTTAAAACCCCGAGGTCATTGTGAACTGAACGGCTACTTCAAAAGCGCCGACGGAGAGTGGCGTATCTGGTATAATATATTATTTCACTTTTGCGTATGGTATGGTAGACTGTGACGAAAATTTAAAAAAAATGCAGCATGTATTTACTTCTATGGGATAGGTGTTGATTAATTCATTCGATTATTATTATTTTTTATAATTATTATATGTGTCGCCCAAATCAATATGTTTTTAAAGCCGATCTATTCGCTTTCCAATAAACTTAGTTTTATTGTCGATTGAATTTTGCTGTGACATTTGGTTTTGTATTGATAGATCCGTGATAATTACATTGCCAACTAAATTTATGCATATTTGACAAATAATAAAAGAATTTAATATACCTACGGGCCTTAAAACATATTTTACATCAATCAAATGTTGACAATAAGTTTGTTACTTTCATCGGTAGTGATGAGATGTAGGAAAAAAAATTTTTGAAAAAAGAGCCAGTAACAACGATTGATAAACGATATGATTTAATTACTGTTTGATGGTATAGAATACTTGTTTCGTCTGGAAACTCAGTTTGGAGGTCAAGCGGCGCGGCGCCGGCGACAGCGGAATTCATGGGTGTTATCTGAACCCGGGATATTATTAAGTCTTTGCATTTTGTTATCGTTGTTATATCTTATATTTCATAAAATAACTCACGAGATGAAATGCCAATCATTGGGCGGGCTTCAAGTTTAAAGATCTTTTCTTTTATATTTTCATACATTGCAATAATCAACAGTAATATCCCAAGTGCATTAAAATAGATGATTAAATTTTGACGTTTTCTGTCAGAATGTTTTGCTAAGAAATATGTTAAGTAAATTTACCTCTCAACAAGAATCCCGAGTGTATCGAACGAGGGATTTTGGGGCGGAAAATTTACGAGCTATATTTCTTCAGAGCAAAACATTCTGACACAAAATCGTCAAAATTTATTCAGGCTAGTTTACATGCACGCGGGATGTTCGGCGTGATTATTTCCTGAATAAATAGATAGAATTCAGTTGGTGAAGCACTTTTAATAATCATGTTAAAATTACGCACAAGCGATTAAATTTTGACATATAC
This sequence comes from Agriotes lineatus, assembly GCA_940337035.1. Lineage (NCBI taxonomy): Eukaryota > Metazoa > Arthropoda > Insecta > Coleoptera > Elateridae > Agriotes > Agriotes lineatus. Next base: position 19,440 of record CALNHX010008533.1, on the reverse strand, counting down.
CTATTTAACCGCGGTTAAATTTTGACGTCTGAATTTATGTCATTATTAAACTGACAGAAACCATAGTGATTACGCATTATTATGGATATGAAGGAAATAATCAACAGTAATTACATAAGTGGTGATAATTTTTTGATAATTTTAACTACATTCACGAATCTTTGTCCACTCGTGAGATTTCTTAATAGCAACAAAGATGAATGCTAATCTAGTTAAAATTATTAAAAAATATATTACCATGAATGTAATTCGGCGTGATTATTTTTTAAACAGTTCAAGTTGTAGATTGGGTTTGATGGAGCTTCCAGATGAGTGTTCTGTTATTTTTAACAACTGCTGCTCACCTACTCTACTTTTAGCTAGTTGTGTTACAGCAGAAGAACAATTTTAATGGTTTGTGAAAAAATAGTCGCTGTAATTTGCTACTAGCAAATAGTCAGTGTAATTTTGATGCTATTGGTCGATTTGAAATGTTTTCTCATTACTATTGGCTGATAGGACTGTTTAAAAAATAATCACTGGAATTTTCAGACATTCTCTGAATTCGCTCTGAAGTGAAATCTATTACCTACCTAAATTGACTCAACCACCAGAAACTAGATACATGTTTTTTTTGTCCTCAAGCGTATATATGTAAAGCTAAACAATTTAAACCAAACTGAAGATAAAAACAAAATGGGGAATGTTGGTTGCATGCCGCTTTTAAATAATAGATATTCAATTCATTTTCCCTAGTGCTAAATTTTTGAAACCATTCGTTCACAAGTTTGTCATTTTTACACAAACCTTTTTTAATGTAACTGTAACCTTACTCAAAAATAAATTTTACAGAAAAATGTTACTGACTTAATTTAATTATGTAGTTGAATAAACTTGCAGTCAGAAATGTTGCTCTTGATTAACCATATGGACAGTAAAGTGATGGATGGGTACTTTGATTTACGATTCGCTAATAAAATAGCAAAATTCGACAAAAAAATAAACGGTCAATTATCACAACCTTTCGATTGAGTCGCATGCATCCATCAATTTCAGGTAAGAAGAGTCACTTATTTCTATTATTAATTTTTTCATCCACAATCAACTTATAATTGTTCTTAATCCATACTTAAGAACCATGCAAAATGACATTTTATCTACTAGTGGAATAAAATGTATTGCATTCGTGCTTTAGTTGCATTTTATCCAGCCAGTTAAGGAAATTTTTGTTTTGCAAAAGTATTGTGAAGGTTATATTAATACAAAAATCTATTTTGTTAGAAAGAGAGTAGAAAACTATCAAAAGACACATCCAAAATAATTTTGAATATTTAAAAATCAAGAGATAGTGAAGGATTTTAAAAAATAAGTTGACCTGTCTAAGGACTTGCCTCAGAAGCCAAAAATCGCGATTTAGTCAAATTTACTTCTTTAGGCGCTCTGTATAATGTACAAAACGCTTTAAATATAATTGCTAATAAACTTTGATCGTGAAATTTAACCGTATTTTATTTATGGAAACCGAAGTTTAATGGATGGAGAAAATTTAAATAAAAATTGTAATTAACATGGTAATTAAAAAGGTATATAAAGAAACAGACACTATACATAAAAATGATATAATTCGAATAGCTACATTGATATAGGTACTGCCAGGAAGCACTCGGAAAGATCTAGCATCTAGACATTTACAATAATTTCAACTCAATTTTAGCAAAAAAATTTATTATTTGTTTGCTGACTACGCGAATTTAGTTTAAGAAACGCTTGAACATTCGTACAATCAACCTAAGTCTGAAGGAGAGGTCCATTATATTTATTTGTCGATAAAACTAAAATATTTTAAAAAATTGTTACGTGTTGTTAGCGCTCAAATTTGAACATCACATTAATAAAGAATACACGAATTCGATATTATAGCAACAAGTATTAGGCAAGAGAAATGTAGTAGTTTGGGAAACTCTTCTTTTTAAATTCGTTACGGAGATCTTGTGATTGCTTGCGGTAGATGACAACTGACGTTTAATGGCTGTCAGACTGACAGTTGGGGAGAGGATTGACCTGCGGAGCGGGGGTTGCAGGTTTATTAAGCTTCTCAGGGGCTGGTCGTCGATGCCACAAGTGTAACAACGTAACAGATAAGTAAAGTAATGATAATCTGATGATATTTCGTATATAGCCAAAAATAAGAACAGTGTATGCCCATTAGTAATATTGATATAAGTTAAGTGGGGTACCCCGTTCGATTGTCCCTATCAATGCATATAACATAGAATGTTGACCAAAACGAATATGTTAATAAATTTAGTTAAGGTATTGCTTCTTTCATTTAAACTTTGAAGGTTCAAGAATTGTATTGTGAATATATAGTGAAGTTTATAAGTTTCTTTACCTATATCAGTGTGCTTGAGATTAAACTTGTTGGCGCTCAAATTTGAACATCACATTAATAAAGAATACACGACGTCTTCGCTGTAGCTAGAGACTTGCCTCAAGTACACTTTTATAGCCATCAATTTTTGAAAGTTAAAATATAGAAAGCTGACCTAAAGGTAAGTGAAAAGCTAACAAAATCTAAAAATGTTCCTTTTAGAATTTAAAACTTTGTTTATAATTTGTATTAAAAATACTTGGGTATTTAATTTGCATATGTTTAAAGAATTTTTTTCTTTAGCGTTCCACGAGAGTTGCACTTACGAATTTGAACTTCGCGTGTCAGGGAGCATTGAGGGGATAAAATACACGTTTATTATAATTTCAAGTCAGTTTTAACAAATCTAACTCTAAGGGCCGATTTCATAATCAATTTTAAATCTTATTTTAACTAAAGTAATGTTAGATGTACTATGCAAGACAAAAAAAACTGGTACAACTCTTGATAGAGATTTTAGAATAATTTGATTAGCTAAAACGAGGCTTTGAACAATTACATTTATTATATGCATAGCAACGTCTAAAAAATTTGACGGTTAAGTTAGAAATACCTAGCAACTGTATATATTAAAGCAGTCACATTCACAACAGACCATATTTACTGTACCAGTTTTTTTTGTCTTGCATAGTACATGATGCCATATGTAACACATGTCACTCTGCACATTCTAATGTCACGTTAGTTAAATGAAGAGGATAAAAATACAGTACTTCTGTTTGTTAAGTGCATATGTAACAAATTATCTTTGTAAACAACAAACAGTAGCAACAAGCAACGCAAATTTGTTGCCGTTACGATATGATTAGTAGAATATAATATCATACTACATATTGTGTGTGATGCAGGGTTGGCACGTTTAAAACAAATTGTTTTAAAGAAATGTTTAAAACGTGTCTAAAACAAGCCCTATGTTTTAAACCAGTATCTTTTAAACAAGCGTTTAAAACATGTTTTAAACTGCCATGTTTTAAACATGATTTTCTGAATTTTCAGTCTTACATGTAATGAAAAATAAAAATAACTCAATACTATATACAGGGTGGTGCACGTAACTTGCCCAGTGCAGTATCTGAGTTATGCAACGATGCAATCACATTTGAAGTTTGCTGACTATCTATCTATCAGTAAGGTAGATAACCATGATTGCTAATGCGATTTTTAATGTTTATGTATTCTTAGTAGCTATGATATATGTAATTTTGGTTGCATAAATTAACTACAGCAGCGGACAAGTTACGTGCAACACCCTGTATAATAGATATGTATTTTAACGTAGTTACACAGAAATATAATTATGTATATAAGAAAAATCACTAAGTACATAACCAAAAAATAAAATAAAATAAAAACAGCTATTCTGTATCTTCAAGCAAAGGGTTTTTATTAAGCGTTTTAAAAATGCTCACTAGTTTCGACGCTTTTTCGGTTCCCAATCGATTTCTTAACTTCGAGTGAACTATCCCAAACGAAGAAAACAATCGTTCGATTCCAGCTGACGAAGCAACTGCAGCATGTAACTGCATCACTAAATCAAAAGTTACTACGTTAAGATTGCATTTAATTGCCATCCACCATGAAGCAGGTTTTACATTTATAGTCTGAATGCTAAATAAATACTCCTTGAATGGTGAAGTCTGCCTGATAATTGATAATAGTTGACAATGTTTCAGGATGATAGATGATAAATGTGTACATACTCCATGGCTAGTTCTAATTGATTTTGATTAAATTTTTCGCCTCTAAAACGGTGGTCAAATAAATTGGCTAAATAGTGACAAGGAGTCATTGCCATTTCCATGCGCTTTTGACACTGATTGACATCAAAATCTGCAAATGATTCATCTTCTTTAAACTCATTTAAAAGATTTATTCAAATTTCGGTAGCGTCTGATATGGAACATGCATCTTTCTGAAGTCCAAGGCAACTGATTTTTTTTAATTTACACATATACTCTTGCGCTTTTATTTTTAAGATAGCATCGTTAACTTTTGATGCTACATTAGTTTTAACAACTCGATGGTCAATATATATTTTTGATAGAATATGTCAGTTATTTGAATATAATTCCAGGGGCGGCTAGTAGACGGGTGCACGGGGGCGACCGCACCCGATCACAAATTGTTACGGGTGCAACGCACCCGATGAATTGTAACAGTAAAATAATATCTTTCAAAACTATTTATTTGGAATGGAAGCAGCATGTGCTAACCAGCATCAGCCAGGGGGTGTAATGACCGGACTACCTGTCTTGGTTGGGACCGGAAGTACAATTTAAGGCTTATCGCCTAGGTACCGGCTAGGGTAACTACTACCTAAATATTTGCAAGAATTCAATGTTGCTTATTTCATGACGGATATTTGCAATTAGCTGAAGTAAACGCCTCAGTTGCCAAGTAGCATTTGCGTTGTTCGCTCTATGTAGTTGTCTGCCTATACAATGGAGAAGTTTTTGATAAAGCAGGAAAAATCGACTAGTGCCGGAGATGGAAGGCCGCTTCAAAACCGATCATGTTCAAACCTCGATAAAATAAATGGTATGTTATACATTGTAATTTATATTGCCATTTTCGATATGTCAATCTAAAATATTGTATTTTAGTTATTTATTTATTTAGAATAATTCAATGTAATTTTAATCACAAACTACATAACTTTATGCTGGGATTAACTAAACTTAATTTTACCAATATTGTATTTTAGAAATTATTATTAGTTATTTCATTAATTACAAGAATTTTTTAATTGCAGATATTGACACAAAAAGAAAATCCACAAGGAAATTTTTGCATAAGTGATTAATCAGTTTATGTGGATAGATTACAATCTTCAGGCGGATAGAGTATTTTGTAGGACATGCTTAGAGGCAGCAAAAACAGAAAAAAACTTAATTCGAGGCCGCTACTGTGTCCAACAAAAATGCCTATAAAAGTTTTTGTGTTAATGGTTTTTCTTCGTGGAATAAAGCAATAGAGCGGTTTAAAGATCATGAACGTTCAAATGTTCATTTCCAAGCAGTTGGTATTGTGGCGTGTAGTGAACGTGGTGTTAATGTTTTGGCTAGTCTTAATACCGAAAAAGAAAGTCAAATGAAACAAGCTAGAGTTGCTTTGCTCACATTTATTACTAGTTTAAAATATTTAGCAACGCAGGGTCTTGCCATTAGAGGCACTCCGATGAAAATTCTAATTATTTCAGCCAAATGGATTTATATACTCTTTATTTATTTCTTTAAAAACCTGAAGTTTCCGAAATGTGTAGTATAAGGCACCCGATTGAAACTGTAAAACTCGCCGCCCCTGTATAATTCTAAACAATCGGTAAGAGTATTCCACCTTACATCTTGTGGTAATATCAACAAATTTCCACCTGATTGTTTCGGAAATATTTTTGATGACCTTTGTAACTCCTTTCTTAATACAAGCAACTTCAACATCATGAGCAAGTAAATTAAAAATATGTGACCGGAACATCCATAAGTTATAATGTCTGGCATACCAATTTCCTCAATTTTTGAAAGTTGTATACGCATTTTGGTCATATTACTAGCATTATCTATATCTATAAAAATTAATGTTGATTTTGTTTGTCCCGTATGCGTTCTTATACCATTCATCCGATTGCGATGAAACTTTGGTGAGTTATTGTGCACATACCGGAGAACGTTTCCGAATTAGTACAACCATTGCTCGATCCAGACTAACACTGCACGCTGATTTACATCCTGGTGCATTCCATTTCGATGCTAATTATAATTACAGTCTTCATCCAAGTGTGGCTATTGAAATCTATATGTACACTAGAACGCGTGGTCAGCCTACGTCTGGCCCTGCCAGCGTAAAGAAACGGTTAACAATAAAAATGCTTGCTTAGGCTGGTGGGCAGCCGACGTCCGGTCTTGCCAGCATTAACAATACAAATGCGGTCTCGCCATTTGTGCGCGCGCGCCACTTGCTAGTATGCAGGCCGTTCATGCTGCGTGTGCGCGCGCCTGTGCTTACGGACGGCAACGGCTCTTATAATATAAGATATATATACAGTCTGTTCAACAAAAAAGGCCCCGCCTTCTAGCTACTTTATTATTTATTTAGAACCAATAAACCTTATATCAAATCAAATGACACATAAAAACCTATACATTTTAACACAATCAACAAATTTTTATCTTCAATTGTTTCAGAGTGGTGACGTTACATGCAATTTTTTTAAATGACACTGTATATATTTTTTGACATATTCTGGTAGAGGCTTTTTTTCTCTTTTCAACAATATAAATATTTCATGCACTTGCATAAAAAAAATTTCGTGAAAAATTACAAAAACTTTTTCACAGTGGGAGGCCATGATACAAAACTGTAAACAAAAGTGTAACTCAGAAAAACAAAACAAATAGTAGACAAACGCTTTAACTGTCAGATTTCAGAATAATCTCAAGTGTTTATTGTTTTGTTTTTCTGAGTTACACTTTTGTTTATAGTTTTGTATAGTGGCCTCCCACCGATAAAAAAGTTTTTTAATTTTTCTCGAACATTTTCTTATGTAAGGGTATAAAATATTTATATTGTTGAAAAGATAAAAAAACCTCTACCAGAAAATGTAAAAAAATATATAGTGTCATTTAAAAAAATTGCATGTGACGTCACCACTCTGAAACAACTGAAGATAAAAATTTTTTGATACCTAGTGTTAAAATGTAGGTTTTTATGTGCCATTTGATTTTATATAAGGTTTATTGGGTCTAAAATAAATAATAAAGTAGCTAGAAGGCGGGGCCTTTTTTGTTGAACAGACTGTATATATACAGGGTGTAACAAAAATGTGGGCCGCTACTTCAGGAGAGTATTCTACTCATCAAAAGGATGAAAAAGGTTGATAATAAACATATGTCCAAAAATGAGTAGTTTTCCTGTTACAAAAACTTGCCAAGTAATGTGAACACTCTGAATAATTAATTTTTTCTTTGTTTATTTGATGGAAGGCCATTAGATACATTTTAACTTTCTTCGAATGGTAACTGATATCACCTCCATGTCATATCTCCATGGATAATTAATTCTTTTATTTCATTTTGGCTGAAAATAATATAATAATTCTTCGTAAATAATCTTAAGTTTCAACACAAAAATGACGGTAACAGGTAAACGATTCATTTTTGGACATATGTTTATATCAACTTTTTTCATCATTTTGATGAGTAGAATACGCTCCTGAAGTAGCGGCCCACATTTATGTTACACCCTGTATATAAATGAATGTTTATTTGTTTGTCCCGCATGCGTTCCTATACCATTCATCCGATTGAGATGAAACTTTGGTGAGTTATTGCGAGCACACCCGCGAAGGTTTATGAACAACCATTTTACAACAGGTGGCGCTGGGTCGAGATATTTGGATAAACTGTATTTATGGTCCGATTTAGCTCATATTCAGAATATATGTTAGCTACGTAGAAATAAATATTTTTACAGAAAATGTACCCGGCAGGTGGCGCTGGAGTCAAGATATTTTCGAAAATGTGTATTTATAGTCCGATTTAGCTCATATTCGGAATATATGTTGGCTACGTAGAAATAAATCTTCTTACAAAAAATGAAACCGATAGGTGGAGCTGGAGTCGAGATATTTACGAAAATGTGTATTTATGGTGCGATTTATCTCATATTCAGAGTATAATTGGTTACGTAGTAAGAAATGGTTTTACAAAAAAAGAACCCGGTAGGTAGCGCTGGAGTCAACATATTTACGAAAATGTGTATTTATGGTCCGATTTAGCTCATATTCGGAATATATGTTTGCTACGTAGAGATAAATCTTCTTACAAAAAATGGAACCGATAGGTGGAGCTGCAGTCAAGATATTTACGAAAATGTGTATTTATGGTGCGATTTATCTCATATTCAGAGTATACGTTGGTTACGTAGAAAGAAATGTTTTTACAAAAAATGAACCCGGTAGGTAGCGCTGGAGTCAAGATATTTACGAAAATGTGTATTTATGGTCCGATTTGACTTATATACAAAAACAAATTATTTTTGTGCATAACATTGTTTTCCGGGTCAGCTAATCTGTTATAAAACTACGAATACAACAATCAAATTCAACTTAAAAAAAATGTGAAAAATAACAAAACCTGATTTTCATTGTAGATAGGTGTAATTTGATATTTGAACGTAGTTTTGGATTCTAATCAACTTTTCTTAATAAAAATTTTCGATATTGTCACAAATAAAGGTACTTTACTCTTGAGTAGAATTCATATTTTCTGACATTCCTCGTATACGGCTTAAAAAATTGACATCTGATGATTGCATGTAAGTTTTGGACCATGCGGAACTTTTTATAAAGAATAACTTTTTTTCGTAAAATTAATAATAAAAAAGTTTTCCATATGGTGCGAACTTAAGCAGACACACTGTATTATCAATTATTTCTAAGAGCATGAAAAACACAACCAATGAAAATTTGTTGAATTAATGGGTTTCTTTTGTGTTTTTTGTTTTTTTTATTAACTTCTATTTTAAATATATTTTAAAACTGAAAAATCACAAGAGTAAACACCACTTCCGGTTATGCGATTTTCTTCAAAATCTTGCTGTCGCATCTAGATAGTACACAAAACTTATAGTTTTTACGCCATACCTCTTTTCATTTTTGAGATATTCTGTTCACAGACAGACACACAGGCATACAGACCAATGAGCAATAACATGTATTTTGGGTTCAGGGGACTCTAAAACGTGAAGATCTGTTGAAAACTCAATTTCGAATTTTTGGAGTGAGTCCAATGCTACCTTGATCGTAAAGGGAAGTAAAACCCGTCTGCAAAACTTAACAGTGTATTATTTACTGAATGGTTAGTTGTACGTAAAAAACCTGTATAGTCTTTTTTGTAGAAAATTTCCTAGCCTTCATTTCTTGTAATAACTAAAAAGTCATACGACCCATAGAAAGAGAAATATTTGCGAAAAACTTATTTCTGTGACTTTTGACCTTGAATAACTCAAAACGCAAGCGCGATATCGATGGGGACCTTCGAGACATTATATATAATGTCAAAATAAAGGTGTATGCAAAATTTCAGCTCACTTGGATTTTTTCGGCAGATGCTGCGTTTTTCCGTCTAATGTAACTGGGCTATTAATGAAATAGGCATTCATTATAAAAAAAAATGTGACAAAAGAAAATTCCTCATGGAAAGGAGTGACATTTTAGGGTGGCGTTCTAGGTATTTAAGGAAAATAGAGGAAAACGGAGAACGAGGTGTGAACACAAATCCTCTAACATTCCTAGAAACAGGTCCGGCATCAGTTGTGTTGCTTGAAAGCTCGAGCAACACACGAAACAATATGAGCAACACACCGGACCTAGGACGACAACAGACAAAACATATAACTGGCAACGCTCGCTACCAGCCAAAAAGACAAGGCGTCAGTTCTCTGGCGTCATTGGCTCGTGATGTCCGATAAAGTACGTAGTTAATGCTCGCGATGTAAACATGATTACAGCTTATAACTGCACGTTGATTACAATTATCGATTATAATTGAGCTTTTTGTAGTAGACAAGTCAGTTAGTGCTTTTGTTAACAAATTTTGCACAAATAAAAGCGTAAATTACCATCACATGTCATTACATTATCACCGTTATTGCAAGTTGCTAGCGTTTTAAAATATTTGACGGTTAATAAGATAGGTAAACATAGTATATTGCAATTATATACCATATAAGTACAAGTAGATAGATAGATATTTTCATTATGTGAATAAACAGGTATCTAAGCAATAATTATAGCAACGTCAATAAGAAGTACTTATTGCAATATTAATTCTTTGGCTACAGCGGTAGAAGACAATTACAGTTTAATAAACAATTTAAGCTGTGGGAGATTGTTGTATCTACATAATGCGGTACTGAATTTTGTTCTGTTTAATTATGTTATATTCAATTACATACTTGGGGGTTTTTATGAACAATTTTTAATGTTCATAACAAACGAAATTTCTTATATATTTTTAATATTGTTTTTACATTGATCTTATATTGTTTATAATAAAAACTCCCGAGAGAGCAAACATTGATATGTGCTCTCTAGCAAGAAAATGTATTCTTTCTGTCAGAATGTTTGTCACCTAGAAACTCGTTCTACTTCTGGTCATGGAAAAACAATTTTCACCGTAGCACTAATAAATTGTTATGATGTTACCAATATGTTTTGTCACCATCAAAAACTGCTATTTTATTTTTGTGTCTTAAAAATATGGATTGTCACGTTGTCAGCACATTGCAAAATTAGATTTATTTCGGTATCTGTGACCCGGAATGCAAAAAATAGCTTATATACCTCGGCACTAATGTGCCATTAAATTCCACTTGTGATTATTGCCTAAGACAGACGATATGAAGGAACAAATACATGCAGGTTCAAAGTAGGCCCAAGATCTATAAGGCCATCTGTGCTAACATATACCATAGAGATACGTGCCGAAACCAAGAAGACAAAAAAAATAAGGACTGTTGTAATGAAAACTTAAGACAATTCAAGGAGCCACCTTGCACGAGCGAAAACAAACGATACTGTAAGATATGAGTGCAAAATACAAGATACCGTGAAATGGCCCAAAGAAATAAAAAAAGGGTTACAATAAACATATTAATAGAAAGTCAGACGAAAGATTAGTGAAGATAAGCAGAGATAAAAATCCCATAGGAAGAAGAATAGTAAGAAGGCTTTCAAAGACAAGAAGAAAAAGAAGAGATTATTCGCTCATCTTTGTATCAGGAATAAACTTCGCCCTGGGTATTAAATGTCCAAACAAATATAAAACTGGTTAATGAATTCTTTTGATTAAATTCTTTTTAAGTTAATATACATACATTCACTAAAAATTAATCTGTTAAAAACCGCTTGTTCAAAATATTGGCATTAAAATTAAATCAAATATTTAGAACTTCTTGACAAAACCATTTTTCTACCAATCAATTTAAAATTTCTGCTATGTAAGAGCAACACACGAGAAAACACAAAGATGCCGGCCCTGCCTAGAAAAACATACACGTATTCATCCTAATTACGGAGTAGGAAAATGCTGACACATAGATTATGAGCCAGGTGTTTATAAAAGTTACATTTGAATGACTCTTTACTCGGGACTTTGGTAGTCGGTACATTGCAAAACGACAATCGATTGCAAGCAAGTCTATTATAAGAAGAATATACTGTATTTGGGTCAGCATTTTTTCTTTCTTCAGCTTTTCTTTGCTCTGGAGATCTTAATGTCTATTTTATTTGTTTAAAAACTTTTTGTATTAGCCTTTAGGATAATTGATAATTAGGCAATCTAATATATTTATTTTATATAATCTCTCAGTAATTTATAATTATAAAAGTATGTATTGCCTTCTTAGTTGTTCTATATACTATTATCTTTGTTACAATTAATTATTGAATAAGTAGTGGTTTAGTCACTTAAACACTGTTACATACAAAAGTACTCAGATGATTTTTAAAATAAAACATTTAAAATTTCCCACTGTAAATATATTTTTTCCCTGAGGGCACTAAGTTAACCGAAGGTAAAATACATGAATATCTCCAGTGGTGCATACAATATTTTATTTACTAGCATATTAGTATTAATTGTATGAAATTTCAAAATTTGCTAACTACATTTAAAGTAAGAATATGTAAGTAACATCAAGGATTTCCTGAATCTATGGTTGCTAAGATGTTGTTTGTAGTTGCATGGTAAGGTGCCACTTATTTTCCAAATTTTAAAATTTATTAAGGACTCCCCGTAAATTTGTACCTTTGGATGTAACAAAAGACTTCTGAAAATTTCAGCTAGGTTCTTAAACTCTTATTATTATTTTTAGGATATCAAAATAATTCAGTCTGTTGTATTGAAGCAACCTGGAGCTTGCCACCATGCTCGCTGGATGGCCAAAGGGATCTATTCTCTAAAGATATATCTTTTTCGAGAACAATTTAAACTGACTTCAACAGAGACAACGGCGTTATTACAAGTTAATGATTTCATAGTGAAATGATATTGTCAGTATTGGTTTGTAGCTCATCGGGCAAAAAAGGTACTATTAGCAGATTTGAAATGTTTGAAGAGTTTATACCATTAACCAATTAAGGAGGTTGCCGAAATAAAAGTGAAGAAAGTAGTAAACCAGTTATATTATTTAAAAGATGAATATATTCCTTTATCTCTGTATGACGACGATGTAAGTAACGAGACGAAGGCAAAAATATGTAAAGAAATTATCGATAAATACTTAAAACCAAAATGACAAAGATGGTGATTTTGGTTATGACGATCAAGATTAAAGAGACGGCGATGAAGAACAAGAGGATGATGCCGATGAGGTGCCCAAGAAATGTATTTTAAGAGTGAAAGATGTGCCAGAGTTTCTACAGAATGAAGACAGTGACATTCTAATTCAAGTGATAAACGGAAAGTTCAGACATTTCTTTGCCAGGTTTTTAGTTCCACCAAAATTTTAAATCGCCCACAGATTGAATAATTACATATTTATTTCAAGTAGGTACCCATAAATCTACAAAATATTTTGAACAATTTTTACGCTATGTTTTGTTTTCATTTTTTCTAGGCAATTGCAGACTATCGAAAAGGGTATCCAGATGCAAAAAAAAACATTAAGAAACAAAAATATATAGGTATTATTTTTTTTAAATAGGCCTAAATGTTTATTCAACGTCTGTGTTAACACCCCAATTATTTTTATGAGTAAGAAGAATCATTGTAACACAAAAATTACTTGTTCAGAAATAAATTACATGTTTACGTCATGAGATAGAGTAATTTTTCAATTTGGTGTATCAGTCAAACTTTACGTGGAAGTCGGCATGGGTTAATATTATCCGATTTGGCTAAAATGTTAAGGATTGTTTCTTTATATCTAAAGAAACACATTTAGGGGGAGTCCAAGCAAAATAATTGGAAAATTTATTTTACCTATAAATAAGTGGCACCTAGGGTTTCCAGTCCCGGGATCCGGTCCCGGGACAGTCCCGGGATTCTACCACAAAAACCGCGTCCCGGGACCACAGCCAGCCTAGGCGAAGTCCCGGGACCATGTCAACATGCGTGCGTATACTCGATATCAGAGAATTAGGACGGGTATTCAGTGGCGTCCGGCGTATTACTCATGCCTTTTGCACATTCTGCATTATTTGCGTTTTGCGTAACGCAGGAGAGGTATTGTTTTCTGTAGGTTAGAATTAAACCTGTGTGTTGTTTCAGCCACATTTTCATATCTTCTTCTATTTATGTATTTGTCTGTTTTTTTTGTTGGATTTAGATATGTGCGAAGAAGCTGAATAATTGATATTTTTGGGTTTTAAGTGTGTTCGTTATTTGTCTGCTAAAGCGTTACAATTAGAATGAATTCCGATTCGCAACCTACCTTCATTCTACATTTAAAAAAAATAACGATTTGAAGTCACTATGGCAACAGTTTTATATATTGAAGATAAACAATTGGCGAAATTTAAAGTTGGTTCCTACAAAATTATCATAATCCGAGGCAGCTTGACGAAAGGATTACACAATCACTTTGCAGTTCAAACAAAAGATGAAGAGCGACATTTTTAGTACCAGAAGAAAGCTATGAAGTTATAGACGAGCCCCAACGCAGATTATCAGCTCGGAAATACCTTATTTAATTTAAAACACTTGCTTTTCTGTGGAAATTGCATTCGGAAATTTCACCTGAACACTATTCTCCTTTCGGGACCATTTTCGGGATCTTCGGGACTAGTCCCGGGACTTGAGATTTAGCTCGTAAGTCCCGAAAACACTTTTGGTTCCGGGACTTGGAAACCCTACTGAACACATTTATCACTTTTATACAGGATGAGAAATTTTAAAAATAAAATCGTAGTTTTATTAAACTATTTATTTTTCACTTACACAAGCATAATATATCCAGCTACGCAACAAAACTACTCATTACAGATTACAGAAAACAGATAAAGTCATATCTCTCAATAAGTAAGCAGTATAAAGATACGGAGTTCCTCCTTTGCCATTTTGAAAAACATATTAGAAAAATTGATTTTCAATGATTAATTATATGCTGGTCATACTTTACATTGTAATAAATTTAACGGTTGTTCTACAGTCGAGGTAGGAGTATTCAGATTTTGCAAATTTGTGATTATTTTATTGATTAAAGTGTAGCGTTTAAAATAAGCGTGTAGGGAAAGGCAAACAATGATTAATACAAATAAGATTATAATAATAATTGAACTTATGCTGTAACAACATATTATGAAGAATCACTTTGTTGCAGTCTTTCCTTGCTATAACTCAATGTTAATTGTTCATGTTTTAATGAGTTTACATCCATTTAGGATAAATCTAATGAACTATTTATTTCTATGCTATTATTGATCGTTTTTTAGTCTACCAATGGTGGTTGTTAATAGATTTACCGAATTTCTTGAGGATGATTCAAAAGTGAAGAAAATATCGTTGCAATTTATGATTGACGAACAATTGGGTGTTATTTGAATTAACTGGGTGTTAAGGAGAGTTTTGTGGTATTGAACATTAACGCATTGAATTTCACAAATAACTTAGCTAGGCGAACTGAAGATCCAATTATTCTTGGTTTAAAGTGAGATAGAGGAAAGGTAAACGGTTCACAAGGTTGATATGGATTGAAGCTAAAAAGTTGCATTTCACACAGTTTGCTGGCTGAATGTCAACCACCAAAAGAAATAGTGACCACCACTCACCACCGATCAGTGATCTACAAAAGAAGTACATTTGGAACCATGAAGCACTTCTAGCGCAAGTTAATTTTATAACTTGTTCTACATGAAAAAAAAAGCATTTAAAAAAAACAGTCGAGATAGAATCCACGAGAGCTGCACTTAATGAATTTTAATGTGGACGCCGTAAAAAAGTGATATAATTCGAATAGATACACTATGATATAGATACTGCCAGGAAGCAATCGGAAAGATCTAAATGTTTGTAATAATTTCAACTCAATTTTAACAAACATTTATATTTTTTGTTTGCTGACGACGCGAATTTAGTTTAAGAAACGCTTGAACATTGGTACGAAACAACCGGAGTCCGAAGGAGAAATCCATTATATTTATTTGTCGATAAAACGAAAAAATTAAAAAAAATCTAATTTTTTTCCTTTTAGTATTTAAAACTTTGTTTATAATTTTTATTCAAAATAGTTGGGTATTTAATTTGCCTTTCTGAAAGATTTTTTTAGCGTGCCATGAGAGCTGCAGTTACGAATTTCAACTTCGCGTGTCAGGGGCACTGGGGATAAAATATACGTTTATTATAATTTCAAGCCAGTTTTAACAAGTATATTTGTGATTTTCTTTTTGTGGCGATTCGAACTTGGTACATATGTTAAACGCTATTATCGGATTGTCCAATTGGCAAATTTTTAAGTCTTCAAACTTTTGACAATCTATTCAATTTTTTGGAAACTGTGTTAACTTATAATTTTTAAAATCGCTCAGTCATAATACATAATTTAGCTTTTGGAGAACATACATTTTGGTAATGGCTTCTAACTGGGTAATTAAAAAAAATGCGAAACCTTAACTTTGTCTAAGATAAAAATGTAATAAACACCGTATTGGAAATTTAATGCTTTTTCAAGTAATATTCTAAATTCTAACAAACCCCTTTCAATTTAACATTCCGGGTGTAACACCAATTCCCAGTGGTTAAAGTTGGAAAAACAAAAATTACCTAGAGCTGCAATAAAATCATTATCTACAAAAGCTTCACATAAATTCAAGTTGGGAGTTGTAAAAGGTGATGAGTAATGACATCGATAACTGATAATATTCAAACAGTAAGGTACCTGCGGCAAATAAGGCCCACTTAAGGAAAAAAACTGCTTTAATTCCCGAAAAAGGCAAAAAATAATTAACAAAATCAAGATTATATTAATTCGGTCTATCGTAAACGCAACTAAAGCTAGATTTGCAGTTTTAAATTTGTGTGAAACTTTGAACATGCTTTTTAAAAAAAACATACGAATGGCTTTATTTCCCGAACATTCGGTTAATAAAGCCCACGAGATAAATTGTTGTCGGCTATTAAGGCCCACCTAAAATAAGACTAATACATTAATCTAGGGCAAAAAGTAAAAATATTTGCGTCCTAAAAAGTAAAGTTTACGTTATTTTGCATCACTTTTGATACTAAATAAGCCACAAAAAATATTTTTATAAAAATAACATAAATGAAATTCTTGGTAAAATGAACAACTAAAACTTAAGCACAACGTACGCAAATATAGTCATCTGTATCGTCTTTTCTAAAACCAATACATATTTCGTGGCACCAACTGCCACACAACACACAGCACCGCATATCTAACTGTTTGTTCTTATTACACAGAAAGCAATACCTTTTAATGGGCCGTTTTAGCCGAATATTACTGGGCTTTATTACCCGAAATGCTTCTTAGCTGTAAAAAATTAAAAATCTTAGAGCGTCACTTACCTTTACATGCATGTATTTATAGCAAAATATAGTCCATACAATGTAGAACACGAGGGCACCATATACTGGAATTTATTTTTCTTAACAAACGAATTATTTATGGAAATACAGTAAATAAATTGTAGTAGTTGGAGATCACACCCCACACCGCCCCGATATCAACTGATTGTGCTAACACTATTCAGATTTCGTAATATTGCAACGGCTGGTGACCCTGGATATGTAGTCAGAAGGAACTTGATATTGCCGGATTTTAAGAATGTGCATTGTGTTCTTAATTCTAACTACTGGGCCTTATTAGCCGCCGGGCTTTATTTGCCGCAGGTACCTTACAACTAGGTACATTGATATATGTACATACGTATGGTTTTCTTATTCTCATTATTTGGAAAACTGATTATTATTGGAAACAATGCTTCATTCCTTCCCCGTTCTTGGCGTGATGTCATTTCGGCACGTATGTAGGTAAGTAATCCGACATCGGAGACACCAAAAACAAACTCCGTCACTGGTTACTGCATACTTGACGAAATTTCTGCAACTGAAAGTAAAAAAAACAAAGCTTTGTATTTTTTATCTGTTTTTCTACTACACGCCGGGTGTTGATAAATGGCCAAAACTAATTCAATTCTAGGTAAACGGTGCAGCTTTATTCGTCACCCCATTTCAATAGGTTTTCTTGTTTATGCCTTGAAAATTATTTAACAGAATTATTAAGGCGCGTATCCATTTGTTGCGTATCCATGTAACGTATCACCGTCGCGTATCAAGGTACGATACGTGCAACGTGCAACGTACTGAATTTTTTCTTTGTATCATCGTTGCGTTTATGTTAAAAACGGAGGATACGATATTACGATACGGAGTAGTGGTCAGTACTGTTCATGCAGCGACCCAATGACGTCTTTGCAAATAACAGCTGCCTCGTATATTGTATTCATTCTTTATAAAAAGAAAGAAAAAAGAAATATTCCATCTTCTTCTTGCATATGTTTACGGACTGTTCCATTTCTTTTGAAATATCCGCCCACGCATCCTCCTTTCGTAACTTGTTATAATGATCTGGGTGTTTTGGGTTCCAAATGAGGTCCTTTTTACGGTATATATCTATAAACCGTAAGGTTTCCTCGTTACTCCAGTCCATTTGTGCAAAAATATGGCCGTAATAAACGAACAACTAGCTGTCACTACAAATTTGATTACCAGCTTGATGAAAGTCTGCGACAGGAATGAACATGCAACGGGATGATAACAACATGCCGTCTATACTGATTTCACTCCGTGGCGTTGCATTTCTTTGATGTCACGGCGAAAAACCGCCAAATGGCCGATCGGGTCCGTTGCGTTTCTTTGTATCACATTTTGATACGCAACGATGCAACGTTTTCCCCGTCTCCACTGATACGCAACGATGATACGATACGTGGATACGCAACAAATGGATACGCACCTTTAGACTAGATTCTATAACCCGTTATAATAACAGTGATAGTAGTTATTAACATTAGAAAAGGATACATTAATGAGATTTTAAATACAATAAAATTGAATAGTATATTAATTATTGTTATTGACAATAGCTGCCAGCGAGTAAAAGTTTGCGGGAAAATGTGTTTGCAGCTAAATTTCAAATAAATAAAATTTCCAACAACTCGATTAATATCATTTCTTCGAATCGACAGCTTTTCACACGTCTTGCAATAAGGAAGCGATAAGCAACTGAGGTGCGGGGAGGGGAGACCACGTCCTGGTACAGGCTACAAGGGTGCAAAGCATACCGTACCTAATAGTGCAAGATTAGTTATTGTTTTGTGAGTGCAATCAAGTGCAATCTTGCAATTGTCGAGACTCGCAAGACGTAGCGATGTGTCGATCCGGTCGGATTCGATACAAAGGATCGAATCCGGGGCAGAATCGATTCGTTCCGAGGAACGAAAAGGTCGCGAGGCGTCTTCTCGCGGACATTCATTCCTTTGGCATTCCGTTATTCAATCCATTTCAATATTTTCAATATAGAATACAATACAATGTGTTGGTGGGGAACAGCAAATAATGATGGTGTTCGTTTTAGAGGCTCGAAGTCGACAGGCGACACATGATACGGCCGAAGTTGCATGCTTTTTTATCAGTTATCAGTGATTTATGGCTTTTGGCGGCTTTGTATGTGCCCAATTGATGTTTGAGACATATAAACATACTGAATTACCGACTGCGTGACCACTCACCAAAATAAAGATACGCGCGTTGTTCGTTCCGAGTCCGGAATGATCGAGGACCCCGGGTGTCTGAAATGCACATTCAATTTCGATGCCGATCCGAGGATCGAATCCGATGGACTCGATCCACTTGCGGAATGGGATTGGAATGAACGAGTCCGCAAAAGTATCGAAACTTCCCATCACTACGCAAGAGGCTAGTAGGCTGTGCGTTTTTGTGCCAAAGTTTGTTTAGTTTTACCGAATTTTTAAATTATCATCCTTTGGAAGCTGGATTATCGCGGCTTTTGTT